>PVKE010024319.1:0-23900 GCA_004027555.1 Craseonycteris thonglongyai | reverse complement strand
ATATAAGGTGATGGAAGGGGAGCTGATACTGAGTGATGGGCACATAATACGATGCATGAATGATGTGAGGTGGACTTGTACATCTGTAAACTGTCTAATTGTTACCAACCAATGTAACCTCATCAAATTTAACAATAAATTTAAAAAAAACAAAAAACAAACAAACAAACAAACAAAAAACACATTTTGGGTTTCAAAGTCATCACCTGATTAGTAAATGACCACCTTCTTGAGCATAGAAATGAAGAGAGGAAGTGTAACATGCAGAGGGGGACATTTTAAGGGAGACAATATAAGAGTTCATTGTTTCCTAGAAGTCTGAGGCAAGGGCCTGGGCCTGGGTCTGTTGACTTCCAGGGCTGATAAAGTGCTCTACAAAAGAGACATAACTTTGTTAGATATGCATGCTTTTCTGTGAATGGGGTTCTCAGCTTCATTGGAGTTTTAAGTCTGTCACCATCATTATTAAGATCCATTAGACTAGCAACATATTCGAAGACTCAGTGAGAGGAACAAATGTAGAATTTACTTTTACACATATTTACATGTTATATATTACTAAGGATACTTCCAAATGTTCTCAAATTCCCAGACAGCCCTCCAACAAAAATGCATCACTCCCCCCACATGCACACAAAATGTCTCTCTCTCATGTTTTTCTGACAGCATTTATCTGAGTCCCAAACCAAATAACCCTGACTATATATCATGTGAAAAGTACAAAGAAGCTTATTTTTAGGGGAAAATGCCTTATCATTTATAGTAACCTAATATTTCTGAAAAGAATATTGATACAGAATGCAGTACCAGAAGGTTAGAACAGAACACACATACAATGTCGTATAGCAGCGGAAGAAGTTGATTGCCACAGAGTGCCTGGAAGTAGAAGTGAAATGAAGGTCTCTTCGCATTGCGGCTGCTATTCGTGGCTGGCTGTCTCACCAATGCTGCTGCCTCTTAAGGAAAGTCATACAAAAGCTGCCTCTCATCTGCCTACTCAACCAGTTCCTGTGACATTGATAATCTGACCAGCTAGCTGGATTTCACATGGTTTAGACATTTGGTATCCCCATCCTCCTCATCTTTGTCAGAAAAACAGTGGCTGTAAGCTTACACAAGCAGCTACCTAGCCATGATGTCAGACTTGCTTACGCACACACACATCTTTGCATAGCCATCTGATGTTAAGTGTTTATTCTGCTAACTGGTAAACAGAGGCCACAAAAAAATGCCCTTAGTTGGAGGCAAAATTGATTTAACTCCTCTCCTTCAGAGCATGGATTTTGTCTTGTTCACTGTAGCCATTAGCTCAGAGCCTGACACAGAGTAAGTGTTTCAAAATATTTTCTTCCTATTCTTAAATGTTGTCTTCATTCAATAATGAGGGTTTGCCTTTTTTTCTTTCCTTCCTTTGAAATCATTGCATTGGCTTTTTTGTTCCTGCCGTTGCAAACGTTGGAATGTGAGATGACAGCATGCAGAGTGGAGCAGCACAGTTCCCGTAGCTAACGTGCACGGCTTCTTGTTTTGTTAGTGGATACTGCCCTCTTCTGGTCCCTGGGCATGTCTCAGAAATATATCCTGCTAACAGCAAGAATGCACCGAGCTAATATTAATGACAGCAGGCAGTGAGTGTGTGACAGTAATTGGGAAACAAAATCTTCCCAATACTAGTAATGTCATCAGTTTAACATTTAAAAGCTTTTTAGTGTTATTTTTCATACTGTTAGTAATTCCAAACATTTTGCAGATATTCTTAAAATTTGAAACACTTAACATTGTCGTTTCATTTTATGTTTCTTTCTTTGTAAATCTTGTTCAGTAAAAGGTGGCCCTGACATTATAGTCGATTTTGTGGAATCAGTTATGTGCAATTGCTCTGAGGCTGCCAATTATTAATTAGGTGATCAGGGTCCAGGACCAGTCACGTCAACTCTCAACTTTAATTTCTTCATCTAGACGTGATTCTAGAAATACCTAGCCTGCCTTTCTCACCAGAGACAATGCAAAGATCAAATGAAATATTGTAGGTGAAGACATTTGGAAAATTCTAAGATGTTATTCTCATAGGTTCTACAATAATTACTTCTAGATAAAAAAGATACATTTAATTAGAGATACTTGGTGTTATAATACTGACTGAAATGCAATTTCATAAAAAAATAACTTTTTAAAATTATGAAATGGGGAAAGCTGGGATGGCTCAGCGGGTTAAGCACTCGCTTTGCAACCCTGGAAGCTGAGAATCGAAACCCGGCCCCGGGCCAGGCGGACCCATGTGCTGAACTGGGGTGTGCCCCCAGCTCAGTTCTTGCCGGGACCTATGCAGGAGGCTCCCTGTCCAGTTCCTGCCCTGCGCAGCCCCGCGCCCACCCGTGGAGTGAAACTATATGGAAAACTAATGTCAACTATGGAGACTGCTCTGGGCCCTCCCCCCTTCTCTCTGTCTCTCTCTCTCTGTCAAAAACCAATAAAAATAAATCTTTAAAATTATGAAACGTTTAGAGAAATATGAACCTAGAAAATATTTGATTTTTTGTTTCCCTGGAAATTCTGAGAATAATGTAGATAATGACTCATTTACTTGAAGGATTTTTAGTATAACCTTAGCAAAGGGCAGAAGATTTGATTTAAAATCTAGGGAGTTCTTTTAGCTCTATAATTTGATTTGTTTAAGTATAGGGATAACATTCTATCTAATAATAGCTTATAATCCTTAAATATGTTTTATATCTTTAAAATAGAAAAAAACATTAACTGTGCATCTATTGGAATTATATGAAAGAAACTTCACATTGTGTCACATTATGTCCCCAGAATAACTTTTTTTATTATTAATTTAACTAATAGGGGAGGAGACTAAGGTTCAGAAAAGTTAAGAAACTTACCTAAGGTCATATGACTAATAATCACCAGAATTCAAACTGTTGATCAAGCAGTTGATCTAGCTTAAGAGTGTATTTAATCAGCACTTTTCTAATTTATTCTCCATGAAAATATTGTCAACAGAAAAGTGAAACATGGAAGGGCATTAAATAATCACTTGATTTCTTAGGCATTATTCTACTTTTCTGTGCTTCATTCTGATAACACAGACTTGGTCAAGAATTGACTTTTAATTATAAAAAGGAAAAAAAAATCTAAAAAGCACCAAATTAGTGACTGTTATCTAACAAAATTAAATGTCCTTATTAAGTAAATTGAGGAAAAAATACATTATAAATATAACTTAAAAAACAACCCTCTAATTGAAATAATTAGTCAATATTGTTATATATATTTTTTGCATTCTACTCTTTTGAGTGACATAAAATGCCTTATGTCCTAAGCGTGCTTTCAAATGTTAGGAACAATTTTTTAAAAATTTATTTTATGGTTTTTGACAGAGGCAGAGACAGACAGAGACAGAGAAAGACAGAGAGAAGGGGGAAGGCCCAGAACAGTCTCCATAGTTGTACGTCATCAGTTTTCAACATGGTTTTGTTCCACACAGGTGGGCGGGGGCCCCACAGGGTGGGAACTGGGCTGGGGGCCTCCCACACAGGACACATGCCCCCTCAAGCCAGGAGCCAAACCCAGGGGGGGGGGGAAGGGGGCGAGAACCAAACTGGGGGCCTCCCGCATGGGAAGCACATCTCAGTTCAGTATATGGGTCCACACTGGCTGGGGCTGGGATTTGATCCTCGGTCCCCAGGGCTGCAAAGTGAGTGCTTAACCTGCTGAGCCATCCCGGCTTTCCTAGGAACAATTATTTAAAGGAAAATTAATACATTGAAGATAGAGTTATACTTAATGGTTAAGTTCTGGGCTCCTTTTTCTTTCTTTCTTTTTTTTCAAGATTTATTTAATTAAATTAAAATAATTAATTAATTTATTTTTCAACATTTTTTTAAAAGTTTATTTTATTAATATTTTTGACAGAGAGAGAGAGAGAGAGACACAGAGACAGAGAGAGAACTGAACTGGGGGAACTCCCCAGTTCAGCATATGGGTCTACACGGGCTGGGGCCGGGATTCGATCCTTGGTCCCCGGTGCTGCAAAGTGAGCACTTAACCCACTGAGCCATCCCAGCTTCCCCAATTTTATTTTATTTTTGACAGAGAGAAGGAGGAGGACCCAGAGCAGTCTCCATAGTTGTATGTCATTAGTTTTTTGACACAGTTTCATTCCCCACAGGTGGGTGTGAAGCTGCTCAGGGTGGGAACCAGACCAAGGATCTCCCACATGGGAGGCATGTCTCTGAGAGCTGAGGGCCAAACTGGGGATCTCTTACATAGAATGTTGCCCCAGCAGGAACCGAACTAGGGGCCACACCCCAGTTTAGCATATGTGTCTTCACAGGCTGGAGCCAGGATTTGATCTTCAGACCTCAGGGCTGCAAAGTGAGTGCTCAAACTGCTCAGCCATCCTGGTTTCTTCTGCTTTTTCTTATCACTTAGGTCAGTTGATAGCTAGACTCTCCAAATTTTCAGTAGGGAGAATGTAAACTAACCTTAATATAAAACTGATAGTATAGTAAAATAAGTCTGAATATGAAATAACATATATGATGCATTAGAAACTTTTCATGCATTATCTCATTTTACATTCATTGAAACTCTCTAATGTAGGAAGTTGTATCCCCACTTTCCAGATTGGTAACTCCAGGTACCTTCCCTATTCTCTGCTAATCATTAGCAGAACCTGGACATGCCCAGTTTATGCTGTTGTCAACCAGACAAAGGATCTGGGGCTCTAGCTAGTCCTGTAACCCACTCACATTTCTTACCCCTCAATGGACTGTCCACTTCTACATGCATGGCCCAGCTCTAGGACTGATCTTCAACCCAAACTCTTCCCTATTGCCTTTGGAGGATGGAAATCTGGACTCTTGTCTCTAGCTTGTGGTTGTCACACCTGTTAAGTCTTTCCCAGCTCTAACCTTGATCTTGAGTCTCTGCCTTTTGATCAGAGCTATGGTTCATGTGCCAGATAATCATGTAAAGTGTGCTTTATTGTGTGTTCCTATAGAGTTCTATAGGTTGGGAATGGGGTGGTGTGGGGATGGCCAAGCGACTGGGAAAGGAAATTCTTTGGGCAACTATGGCACCAAGCACATTTGGCTTAAAACTAACAGGACTCAATCTAGAAGAAATGTTGTTGACCATGGTATATAACCAAACATCTAACCTTGTATTTGGAAACAGAAGTCTTATATTTACTACCCAAAGGCCTTGTGTAGCCTCCTCCTTTATTGAAGACTCTTCAATTATTTGAAAAGTGATCCTGAGGAGAGTGACTCAGAATTCCCAAATCCTCGGGTTTGGCTGGTGGTAAGAGGGATTCAGAAATATCAGTAACTGGAATGTCATTTCCTGGAACAAATCACTTCCTGGAAATGTGAGTAGTTTTTTCCTAAATGTTTGACACACCACAATGGTGTTCCTTGTTGTTGCTCCAGGCTCTGAAAGAATAGGCTCACTATTGTTAGCTCTGACTATATTCCTTTTCCATTATGTTAGTTACGGAGGCATGGTGATGGCTTTTCCAGTCAGACACTGAACAGGGCTGAAGACCATTGTCTTCCACAGCTTACCTGAGAATCAGCTGAGATTGCTACAAAGAGCCCTGTACCCAAATCAGTGACTATGGGGGTGACTTATGACCCTGAGCACTGTCTAGCTTTGGAAGGATTTGGGGGACCTATTTCTTAGCACATAAAATAAAGAAAGATATTACTTGTATACCAAGAAAGTTCTGAGAAGAGCATGTATTTTGAATTCAGCATAGAGGTGGTTCACTTGCTCATAAAAGGAGAAAGATTGGACTGATAACACATTTCCTTTTAAAGATTTATTTTTATTGTTTTTGACAGAGAGAGAGAGAGAGAGAAAGAGAGAGAGAGAGAGAGAGAGAGAGAGAGAGAGAGAGAGAGAGAGATACAAAGACAGAGAGAAGGGGGAGGGCCCAGAACAGTCTCCATAGTTGCACATCATTGGTTTTTCCACATAGTTTCATTCCACAGGTGGGCGCGGGGCTGCACAGGGCAGGAACTGGGCCAGGGTCTCGCCTCGGTAAGAACTGAACTGGGGGCACTCCCCAGTTCAGCATATGGGTCCACACGGGCCGGGGCCGGGATTCGATCCTCGGTCCCCGGGGCTGCAAAGTGAGCGCTTAACCCACTGAGCCATCTGGCTCCCCCACATTTCCTTTTAATGCTGGAATTTATATATGACGTGTAGCCTCACATTTATAGTTTTGGGTTGAACCTTCATTTAGCATAAAATTATAAGCTTAAGATGTCAGGAAAGGCTACCTCCCAGAATTAGCTGAGACTTGAAAAGGATATAACACTCAAAAATAGAAAATGTGAAGGAAAATTACAAGGGTGGATGGTGGTGGTTTAAATTTAATCTCAGCAAGAACAAGTTAGTGATCTTCCTACTGCCTGGGGCAAGTGAGGTAATTTCAGAGAAAATAGCCCCAGTTCAGTATTTTCAGCAGTAAAGGCAGTTCAGAGAGAGAAAGATGGAACAACAGAAGCCCAAGGTTTGAGGGTAATTTATGAAAGAGATAACGCTGATCAAATGGAACTGATCAAAGGTAGACAGATTTCTGTGACTTATGCAAATGAGGGTGAAAACAGAGAGAAAATTTTTTACGTGCCTAAAATGATCTTAGAGCAATCAGAGATAGCAAGGGAGGTATACAAAAAAAGAAAAGAGAAGCACATGATATATTGATTTGGTCTCTGCAAACCATAGATCAGCAAGACTGATGTTAGCACCAGATAAAAACCTAGGGCAGTGTATTAAAGGGATGGCCTGTGATGGAACGACACAGTGAGCCCTGGGAGACATTCTGACTTCTGGAGACAGCATCTGGTTCATTAGAACAAGTCCATCTGCATAGTGCCTATTTCCTTAATTGATGGGTCTACTAGAGAAATAGGAACCATGAATACAGATGTTGGCAAGGCATTGATCAAGAGTTGCACAACATTCTTGCAGGCCAAAGGGAAAAATGTGGCGATGTTGATGAATTCATAGCTGTTTGCACTGACGTAGCTCTAAAATGCTGCACAGTGCATCCTGGATGGGGGTTCCTAGTGGAAAGACAGCACTGACGCTCCCTTCATTTTCACGACTATCTGAAAAGGATTTCTAAAGTGCCCACATCACATCTCTGAGTGCTAAAAGGCTCACACACACACACACACACACACACACTGGAAAGTATCTACCCATGTAACAATTCCCATTATATTGACAATAGCTGGATTTTCCCCCATATATATATATATCAACTACCTATCTATCATCTATCTACCTACCTATCATTATCTGAGAGAGAGAGAGAGAGAGAGAGAGAGAGAGAGAGAGAGAGAGAGAGAGAGAGAGAGAGGGTATATATATTAGTCTGATAGAATTAGAATTCTAAAATGCTTTTGACAGACTGGTGTGATGCATCTAATCTATCTAAGCATCAATTTTCTTACCTGTAGAATGGAGGTCATAATATTCTCTTTTCCACTGAGTGCTGTGTAGGTTCAATTAAGATAATGGCTTAAAAGCCAATGCATTTAGTCCCATGATTTGCACAGGGTTAATACAGAACAGTTAAATCAGAAGTCTGGAGATGGTGTTGAGAGACAGTGCTTTGAATTAAATATAGACCATTAGAAGCTTTTTCTTTAAAGATCCATCCAAGACAGTGATGGGATTTGAAACAGCCGTCTGAAGACTTGGTTAAACAGAGACCCAGGGTTTATTTAAGGGAAGTAGAAAGGGGTCTTCAAACAGTTGAAGGGCTCTGATGTGGAAGAATAAGGTTCACTATTCTTGTCTCTGGAAGGCAGAACTCAGACCACTGTATGGGTTACCATGAAATAAATATTTATTTAATATAAGAATAATATTCCAAACAATTAAATTGGCTAGAAAACTAAACAAGTTACTTTAGGAAATGATTAAATTTCTATGATTGTTGGCATTTAATTTTTTCATAATTCCAGGGTTGTTAGAGAAAGGGGTTGTAGACATAAAAAGCAGGGTGGGGGGAGCTTCATGTTTCAAATAATTAATACATTTATAATTTTATTTAAAATTGTTATTTGTTTTGGTGATAAAATTGGCCACTTTCATTAAGTAGTCAGGAGTTAGACATCAAAGCTCCCAGAGCCATGTCACCTTCCTGAAATATTCTGGCTCCTGACTCCAATTTCCATTAAGAATTCCAGTGATGAGTGCTGTACTATTAGGCAGGGCCTTGTGGAAAATCGTCCATTATCCTCCTTTCATAGTGTACCTTGGAGAGACTTTAGATGTAGTTAAAGTAACCAATCTCAGAGATTCAGACAACAATGAGAAAATGAAATGCTGAATCCCGCACTCCTCGGTAATTTTCTATTGCTTTTTCTACTAGTCAAATCCCTGACAGGCAGATTGAATCCTGATAAAGGTGCTTCACAGTAAAAGTCTTCACCGTATCACAGAAGAGTTTTGATTTTCAGCCAATTACCCATTTATTTGCAGATAGTCAATAGAGTTGAACTCCAGTAAAATAAAGGATGTGGATAGTCTCTTGGAGGTTATGACAATAAAGGATTAAATTTGTATCCCAGGGCTCAAAGTCCTGGAATACCATCTGCTTAGTCCACCCCTTTCTGTTCCTATTTTTAATGTGTTGTTCTTTCTGAATATGAATAATATTTCTGTGCTAATAAGTCTGCATTGCTGTAGGTAAATGATTATTAGCTCATCAAAAGGGTGGAAAAGCACCTTGGCAATGAAGGGAGGCTTATTTCATCCTGGTTATTCATTAGTGATCAGAGAACAGGAGCTATCACATTAAGTCTGTGAAATTCCAACCTATCTCTTTGTTTCACCGCCAAAGACTGAGAGGGAGAAGGGCCTTTCCTTTTAAACCTTAATCTCAGTCTCAAGACAATTTGTTTTTAAATTTTAAGAAAGGCTGTTTTAATCATTAATTGACCCAATAAATGGGGGAACTCTGTTTCAACTTGATAACTCAACACCTTTGTTGATCTATGTACATTTTTTTTTTCAACCAACATAACTTTCAAAAGAATTGACCAGTTTTGATCAATCTGGTATGCCACCAAAGGAGATTAGAATATACCTTCATGATTAGATTTAAGTTAGACTGTCTTGAATCAAAAATCAAAATGGGTCAGAGAGTAGACATAGACCTAGAACATTTTGAATGTTTAATAAATATTTGTGGAGTTACTGAATAATTCCATAATATTAACAACTATTAAAACATTAATTTTTTTTACCCACACTTGTTTTTGTGATTCAATTTATTCTAAGGGACTTCTGTAGTTTCTTAGCATGTATTGTTAGTTACCTTCCCACTATCCCTTCTTATTTCTCAGTTGCTAACAGAACTACACTTTTATTTAGGGCAATAAGTAACAGGCTCAAGAACATACACTGGCCACTAGGAGGAGGTATTGATACAGTTCTAGCCAATGAGAAGAAAGCCTAACCTGCGAGATGTTTCTGAGAAAGCTTTTGGATTGCTTACTGAAAGGAACTGGATATGGTGCCATCTGTCCTATATTTCTTGTCTTGAACTAACCAACTCAAGCAGCCATCTGATGATACTCAGGAAAAGGCCATGAGAACGGAAGAGTCATCAGTCATGACACTGAAGGTAAGCTATTAAAAGAAAGTCACAACACATATCAGACATCAGACATGCACTATATACATATGTAGTTTCTGGTGGTCCTAAAGCACTCTGTTTTGTGTAGAAGTAGGCTGCTGAGAAGTTGTTTACATCATGCGTTCAGGCAGATAAAAGGAGAGCATTCTGGCTTTATATAAAGACTGAGCGATAAGAAGACATCATGCATTCTGAGCCTTTTAACTCCTAAATTGGAGAAACTGCAGAAAGGAGCACCAAGGACAGACCCAGGGAAGGACAGCACTTAAGGGATAGCTAATAATTAAATGAAAATGGATTCTATGCCACTACTGATTCTTTACCTTAAGTTGTTAGTTCATGCCTAAGAGACATGTAATTAGATAATAGGAAAAGTAAATAATAAATATGAAAGACACTTTCCTTTATTACATTTATTCAACTAACATTGTATGCAGAAATACGCATCTGGCAATAAAAATTATAGCCAGATTTTTACCTGGTTAACAGTCTATTTCTAAAGATTTCCATTTCTGGACACTCTATGATCTCTTAGTGGGGAGATAAGTTAATATTGTTAATTCTTTTAAAGAATCACATTTAATTTCTCTAAAGCAGAAGTGAGAAGACATTTTTTTCTATAAGGAGACAGATAATAAAATTTTAAGCTTTTGGACTCCATCAAGGACTCTGTTGCAACAATGCCAGTCGATCTTCGTCTGTTTTCTCCTGGGATAAAGTGGGTGCCCTAGGACAACTTCTATGACTCCCCCAAAAGACAATGATTAGGTTAGAAAACTGAAAGCATATTCACAGAAAAAGGGAGAAACAAGGGAAGGTAAGATATGAACATTTTGAACTATTGTGAGTTTATAAACTCAGACAATGTACACTATGAAGACACATTTAACACCTTTTAAGATGTGAGAATCAATAATTATAGGTACCTAATATTTTCAAGTTCCAAGAGATTAGTTACTCTACCCCTTTGTTTCCCAGATCAAAAAATTGACTCAAATAAAGATAGCAAGAATCACATCCATTGCTTCTCAGCTTCTTGGCTAAGATCAAGAATCACACCTAGTTGAAAGGAGAGCCAGGTGTAAAATCTAGGTATTTGGGAATTCCAATTGAATTGCTTTCTCACAAAGCACCATTCTAGCTTTGCTCTCAAAAGAATAACACATTTGTAATACTCAGAAAGAAGGGATATGGTTCCTAGTTTAGGAACTCTAGTGCTGTTAGAGGAAATATGTCAAATTAAAGCATGATGTTAATGTTAGAATTTTTTTTAAATTCTATTTTAGAGTTTCAGGAGATTTTTAAAAAAGATTTATTTTTGTTACTTTAGAGAGAGAGAGAGAGAGAGAGAGAGAGAGAGAGAGAGAGAGAGAGAGAGAATGGGGAGGGCCCAGAGCAGTCTCTATAGTTGCACATCATTAGTTTTCTACATAGTTTCATTTCACAGGTGAGGGCAGGGCTACGCAGGATAGGAATCGGGGGTCAAGGTCTCGACCGATGAGAACTGGACTGGGGGAACACCCCAGTTTAGCATATGGGTCCACACAGGCTGGGGCCTGGATTTGACCCTTGGACCCCAGGGCTGCAAGATGAGCGTTCAACCTGCTGAGCCATTCCGGCTTCCCTCCGGAGATTTTTATAGGTTAAACACACACAGGTTGTTTAGCTGATGCTCTTTCTCATTAGGCAGTGGTTACTAGATTTGCAAATTCCGTTCTGCTTTCAGAGCTGACCTGAAACTTAAAGATGAATACCGTTGTGAGCTCTTCCACCAAGTGTGGGGGCCAGCCCGAAGCTCCATGCATCCCAAAGCCCAGGGCACAGCAATGGCATCAGGTGTTCAGAACTGATCAGAGCCCTAGTAACTTCTGGGCAGCTATGAGTCTGGATCTTGAGAGAGAATTCAGATTTCCACAACCAAAAGGAAGCAGTGTAAGTTGAAGATGAAAGGTTTGAAGAGTAGGGGCCAAGCTCTGGAGAGTGGACAAAACAATATGGTCACTTACTTTCTTCTAGGCAAAATGAAAATTAAGCCAAGTGACATTGATGCTTATGTCCAGCTTCTAAATATACAGTGCTTGCCCTCAGGTCTCAGTTCCATCGTGTCCAAGTTCATATTAGCACGACCACCCTCTGTTGGATAGAAACAGAACTTCCTTATAGTGTCTTTTTCTTGCCGGCTAATTTAGTAAATCAGAGAAGTTTGAACTGAGCTCTAATCCCAAGCAACTTCCAATCACCTATTCGAAGCTGAAATTCTTGAGAATTACACTTTTTCTCATAAGGGCAATTGGGAGCATTGATGGCTATTGTGATTCTAAAACCAGTGCACCCTACTTTACGTACTGGATGGATATAAAAAAATCATTAAGGCTGTAATTCCTAACTTTCTTTTTTTTTTTGTAGCTAAAAATACTATTCAAGCAAACTCTTAGATAAGCTGCCCAGTATGTAGCAAGAGCTCGTTTCAGCCCCTTTCCAGTCCCTGCAGGACCCCACAACCCCACAGAACCAAAGCACTCAGCAGAGGCTGGTTTGAAAACAATCCCACGCTAAGAGATCCTGCATGTCCAGAAAACCTGGGGTGCAGAAATCTTCCTCTGTTTAAAACTGCTTTTTTAAATAAATTGATTTCCAAAACATAAAGTACTTCCCCTCAAACTAACAATCAAGATACCAGTTTTCTTACTTCCTCAGACAAAAATTCTACCAAATTTCTGCAGCTCGGTGAGCTACAATATAGCCGTAGGTAATGTTATGGTTATCAAAGGAAGCAAGAACATTATGGGATGTGTAGAAGTCAAGGGAATATATCCTTGTCCACATAAGGTGGTCTCTAGAGCTGTTTTCTAACTTATCCACCAGGTGCTCATTTGTTACCTATTTGGAGATAAAGGTCCTTAGCACCTCGATAGTCTTAAACATTAATTTTCTTGTTTTCCAATAAGGGGCCTATTTCTTGGGGCAGACTTACTTACCATAAGCAAGAAGTAAATTAAAAAACAATAATTTTATTGTTTTTGACAGAGACAGAAAGAGACAGAGAGAAGAGGGTGTGCCCAGAGCAGTCTTCATAGTTGTATGTCATCGTTTTTCAACATGGTTTCATTCCACACAGGTGGGTGGGGACCACGCAGGGCAGGAACGGGACTGGGGGCCTCCTTCACGGGAGGCACATCCCCTCGAGCTAGAGGCTGAACCAAGGAGCAAAAACTGAACTGGGGAACTCCCGCATGGGAAGCACATCCCAGTTCAGCATATGAGTCTGCACAGGATTCGATCCTTGGTCCCCAAGGCTGCAAAGTGAGTGCTTAACCCACTGAGCCATCCCAGCTTCTCCTAGTCTCATTATTGAACTATTGTAATGAGAAGGACTGCACTCAGGAGGAGCTGTGAAGCATCTCATTCAATAAAGGCAAAGATGAAGTCTTACAGGATTTAGGAAAGGGTGGGGTTAAGGTGAAAATTATATGCAGTGCTTTGATAGGCTCAAAGCAAAACAGGACTGTGGGTAAAGTGTCAACATCAAGTCTGGACCATGACACGGACTTATAGCACTGTTTCTTTAGAAAACACAAAGTCAAGATAGATGTGGAATATTCTGTCCAGACACCCCTTATCTGAAGCTCTGCATTTGGGTTGGAAATTGAGGCTGCTTCACTCTATCAAAGTGACTGAGATCCAACAGGCAGATGGAATGCTTCATCTTTACTGTTACAAGTTCAAACAGCAAGGTTTCTGATATTGATGACTTTAGAGAAAAATGTTTCTCAGGGAATAAGGAGGTAGTAGTCACTCAAAGAAAAGGGTTAGATAACACTTTATAGCTGTGGCATTTCCTTGGGAGAAATACTGTTTCCCACAAACTTTGCAGCTGCGTTTCTCATGTTTGTTATTGTAACTTGATGGATGGATGGCCGGCCATGTTTACATTCTCAGTCCAAGTTAACTTGTCCATTCTCAGTGGGATGGCAAATGACTATGCTGGTTAGCAGGGGGAGCATGTGAGCAGGCGACCAGAGCAAGGTCATGGGGGAGTCTGATATATGAGAGGATCAGGCCCCAAGAGGTAGTCATGCTCCCCTCTCACTGGCCCCTAATCCATACTCCTTTTCTATCCTTCAATTGCTCCTGGGTCCTTTCCTATTTTCCCTTGTGGAGAACTAAGTGGTGTCCAAAATTCTGACACATTTTTCCTTTACGTGTGCTAGTATTTTCAAACTTTTCTTCTTTCTGTTATGATCCATTTTGTGTTATCTTCACAGTTTAACCCTGAGAGGAGAACAGGGTCATATCTTATTTCTGAATTATTAGGGAAGACACCTCACCGTTTGTCCTTGATGGAGTTCAGGACATGCTACCCCAAAATAGGGTACCTTGGCATACTGACTATCTGAAACTGAAGGAACTTGAGAGAATGCCAGAAGCAGGAAGGCCACTCTGACACACCCCATACCTTTTCTCTCACAGCAGAAGCTAAACCTTGCTATTGAAACCTATCTTCCCTGTAGGGGGGAGGGAGACATGCTGATCACCAGAGAAGGGAATTTAGGGCTGAAAAGTTTGTGTAAACACACCTTGCTGTTTCTTCACTGTTTCACAACCCCTAGCCCAAACCCCTGGGTCTTTTCAATTCTTCAAAAACTTATTGTTTCTTTGTAAGGGGATTATAATTTTAGTTGAATTTATAAATTGGCCTCAACTGAGTCAAAATAAAATACTGAAAACAACTTCTAAGTAAAATTATCTTATATTTACTCAGTTATGTGGTAGTTGGTTTGTTATAGCTTAACTCTGCCAAACTAAGTGAAAAGAAAAAGTTATTGTGAAACTTGCAGCTTTTAAAAACAGTAGATGCTTTTTAGTACACACATTTTTAAAAAGTGTCTATGTAAGAAAGTTAATAAATGACTCGTGATTAACTTTCAAATCAAAGGTTTTCTTGATGTGACTTCTACATAATTTTCTGAATTTTCCAAATGAGGTAGAGCTGAAATCCCCAGGGCAATTTCTGCCCATGGAAAAGTTGGATAAGCCTGGACTTCCCAAGTGATGTCACAGCGAGGCTAGAGTGCTGACAATCAGGAATTTCAAGACCCAGCCAACCTTTCAAGGCAGAGTGTCTAAGAAAACAAATTCGAGAGGATCTCTGTGAGAGGTTCCATTGAAATAATAAGCTATTCCATTAACAGCTTATTAAGAAGCTGTAATTGCATATTCCAAATGAACTCTTAAAATTCTGCAGTGTCTGAATGTCCTGAAGAAAACATTTAAAAAACTATCTAGCAAGATGTTTATACTACAACATTTAAAAGTTATACTACAACATTTTAAAGTTGCAGAACAATCTGGATAGTACCATTCCAATTTGGTTGAAAAGAAAGAAAACAAAAGTAAAAAAATTACCTTGTGAGTGAAAAAAATTGTATCAAAAATATTGGGATGTCTGGATGGAATCATATCAAACTGTTAGTTGCCTCCTGGAATGTGTAGGGAGGGCAGAAGATTTTCATTTCTCTAATATATGGCCTTTTCTGTTGCTTACATTAGTTATGATTATATTTGTGACTTTAAAATTCAGTTAGAAAAAGGTTATTCAACTTCTAAACATCATGTGTTTATTTGACTCATAACTTCTTTAGGTTTGAATATCATTAACATTTAGCAGGAACATGAATGCAAATTGCTTTTAATTTCAATATCAATGGGCCAATAATGTTTTCTGGCACATTAAGATATAAAGGAATTGTACTGGAATGATACTATATAGTATTAATAGGAAATATATAGTATATATGATAGCCAATATTTATATGTAATATAAATACTGGTGTCTCTGAAATTGTGAGAAATCTTAATCTATTTGTGAATTTATTCATGCACTCAATAAATGTTTAAATACCTTCTATGCATAAGGCTCTGAACTAGATGTCAGCACAAGAGATCTGAAAAAGTCATGGTCCTGATTCCTGAAGAGTTTGTGTTTTATTGGCTTGAGCCAGCACACACAGAAAATAACTGATGCACGTGAGAAGTGATATAATAGAGACATGTTTTATCAAAGGGCTGCGGGACAACTGTGTGACTAGAGTACAGGGAGGTCGCCTAGGAGCTTGAAGGCAAAAGTTTTTCTGGGTAGAGAACATGGGTAAGGACCCTCCAGGCAGAATAAATAGCACGAATGAAAGAATAGGGACCTTGAACGTTTCTAGCACAGAATGGAATGGATACAGCTTCTGCAGGTATCAGATTAGCTTACAATGACTTCACTTCCTCTAGAAAATGCTCCCAGATGCACTGAGTTGGTCTCCTGGTAACCATGCTTATCTTCTATGACACCTCCCCACCCCCACTCCCAGCCACATTAAATTAGAACAAATGTATACTTTCACAACAATAACATTTTAAATATATACATATATGTAACTCTGTGGTCTTTATATAATTTAATGTTAGCAAAACAAAAAGTCAATTGAAGCATTATTAACGCATGCCAGTGCATTTAGTGGATGGGCCAACAATGTTTGGATGAATCATAACATGATTGTAAATTTTAAAATTACTATATATTTATTTCATAAAATATATTTTCCTCTTATTTAACTCAATAATTACTGTGATTCAGATTTTCACAAAATTTATATTCTATCAATACTATTGCATGATGTTTCCTAAGTCATTGTACTTCTGTGTTTATTAGTTTTAGTGTGAGTCAATTTTACTACCCTGAGGCAGTATCGACAGGAATAAAATTCTTAAAGCGGTACTTACATTCGGAATGAACAATAACATTTACATATGATTTTATTACTTAAAAAAAAAAGAGATGTAATTGACACATATATGATGTTTAATCATTGTAATGGAGCTACATATAATAAATTATGATCACAGAATGCATTATCAACTATTTTAATTTCACTTTACTATCACTTATACAACTTCCATGGGGTCTTACAGCAATAGTTGGTGAACTTCCTGAGTTTTTCTTCTTTCAAAAATTTCAATGTTGTAATATAAAAAAATGAAAATAATAATAACATACTGCTCAATTTATTGAAATCTCTCTTCAGTCAAGACTATAGCTAAACCTCTGATATGTTTGAAAAACAATCTCTATCGAATTGGGTTAGAGACTTGAGTACATGAATCTTCTTCATAAAAAAAACAAACATCATTTCTCTTTTATTTGACTGTTACCTTTGTTGTTTATTTTACATGCAATTTCAGTTCAGAAACAAAAACATTTTCTCTGAATTTTTTGAATTTTTAGAAATATAGTATTAATTTGTTTTAAAGAGGGTCAAGTTTTGCTAACATAATCAGTAGTAAATAAAAGTTCACACCAACTAACCAAATACAAGATTAATTCATTTTTATGTCAAAGATTGATTCTCTTTATTTGGAATTTTCAGTTACCAGTAGTTTGCTTTCTTCTTCTAGAGTACTTTATATATTTTGCTTAAATAAAATTTAATTACTGTAGTAGGATTTAGTTAACATTCTCATTGTGTGTCTAAGTGTAATGGTAAGGTTAAATTTGACGAGCAGACCCAGAATATGTCTAACCTAATAACTGAGTTGCTCCACAGAATGTCTTCATTATCGAGCTATTGACACAGTGGAGATCTTGTCTCAAGAGACAAATCTGAACAATGTACATTGTGGTACAAAGAATGCTCCTTGAATTGGGGCTGCATTCTGGTTTGTACATTTGTTTTTAAAACCAACTTGTTGATGCCATTATAACAGGTAATGTGATAATGCCTAGATAATTTTTCAGGTCAATGACTAACACTGAAAATTTTGTGTGTGTGTTTTTAAACAAGAAATGTGATTTAGTTAATGTTGGCATTGAGTTGCAAAACTAACTCAGCCTAGTCAGAGAGGGGCTTTGCAACATGACAGCCAATTTAGGCCATAAGCAGAATTGTTTTTAAAGTATCTTCACTTAAATCAAAACTCACACTTTCCCCCAACATATATGAAATAAATTAAGCACTCATTAATTTCAATCTTTTTCCCCTGGTAGTTAAAAATTTTATATAATAAAAGTTTTTTTCAATGTGACTTTTGGTTTTGATATGAGGTAGTTGAAATTAGTATTACTAGATTTTTATTTTTTGAAGGATTAATTCTACTCATTTTATTACATGTAAGTTTAAAATATCTTATTTTGAATTTCTTCTTTATTTTTTATTCAGCTCACATCTTCATCCACCATTGCATAAAATTTTCTAAATAATTTCTAATAAAATTAGAGAACTTCCATTACTTTCTGTAAATGTCCTGTTTGCACTATGAAAATCTTGGGCTAAATACAAGATATATGATATTCTTTTAAACACATCATGCTAACATTTTATAATTTGTTACTTTTTTTGCTGAATACTGTCTTCCTATATTGTGTTGCTTTCCCACCCCCCAAAACATTATCATTTATTTTACTGTCTAAACTTCCAAAAACTTCTAATTGTACATTTTGTTTTGTGTGTGTTTCTGTATGTATGCCCAACTGACATTTTTATGTTCTTTTAATTGAGATCCTAAGTGTTTTTAGCAACAAATACCTTCGTTTTGAAATTAATCTCAAAGATTTTGGTTATGAAGACGCATTTGACAGGAGAAACATAATACTTGGTTTTTGAAATAAGAATAGAAAATGTAAAAACATTTTGATATAAAATGAAGTATTAAATTTTTTGCACTGTTCAGGCATAGGAAAATCAAAATAATCCATTTGCATCAGAATATGTTCATCAAGAACCATTCTCACGCTGTCAGAAAGCCACATGGGTCATTTTCTCAGATCATCATCTAATAAACAGTAAAGTTCCAGAGTTCATCTTTCTCATCCAATTCGATTGATGTATGTCATTGTTCTTCATTCTTTAAAAGGGAAACAGAGTTGCATTTAATGTTTCTGGGTTTTGGTTTTGATATGAATAATTCTCTTGGCAGATCTTCACTTAAAATATTAATATTCTTCAACAGGAATTATAGAATGTTCTTCTGAAATTTCATCTGTTTTACTCAAGTTCTGAATTTGACTGGAACAATTTTCTTGTTCATTTTCTAAATTTGATCAGTAATTAAAACTTCAATAAATATAGAATTTGAATATCTCATTCATAAGTTTCATGTGCATTATGTCTAGTAACATTTATGTGGTCAATTTAATTGTGTTTTAAAATTTTATGAGAACAGCCTCTTTGAAAGTTTTGTATTTCTAGTTTCTATTTTGAGTTAACTTCTGTATTTCCTACTTCTTGCATCATTTTGACCTGTCATTCCTAAGGACCTAGTTAAAAAAAAAAATTAAATGTAATTTTAACATTTTTATTCCAAACTGCAACAATACATGTAAAAAAAAAGTATTAAATGTACTTTAGAAGTATTCTTATAAAACATAAAACATGTTTCCTCCCCAAAGTTCTTTTTCTTCTAAAGTATTTTAAATCATCTATCAAAATTAAAGAGCAAAACACAACTTGTAATTGATTTGGTATTATAATTTTAATCAAACTTAATAAAATCAAAGTAAATTAAAATTTTTTGTAACTAATATCTTTTATAAAAATATTTGAAATTTTAAGACTCAATATACAAATATCTACCAAGTTGCCAATAAAAAGAGCCAATACTATGCTTAACGGATGTTATTGATCTACATATACACAAATTTAAAAGTAATATGAATTAGTTAACATTGCAAAATGTTTCTCAGTTGCCATGTGCAAATATAATATTATGAATGCCATGTCAAAGTCAGGAGTGCCTCTGGAACCACAAATGCAACATGAAGAGAAATAAGAGAATAGATGTTCCATACTACCAGGAAACAATATTTCATTGTACAGGGCTCTATTTTATTTAAGGTAGCTGAGAAGAAGGATTTCACAAGTAAATTAGTCTTTTTTCCTTCCTATGTGCAAGAGCTACTCAGATCTTCCCTGCACTCGAAATCAGTGTTTGCCTCAAACATCAACAGCAAAGTTATATAAAATTAAATCAAAATTTTATTGAAATGTAAAAAACCCCAAAATCCCAAAAAACAAAAAACATCAACAGCAGCACAATCCATGCGGCCTCACATAGTCCAGATGTGTGGATGTCATTTACTTCGGGTCCTATAGTGACTTGTAGAGAAGGGGTTACAGCTTGTATTGCACCAAGAACTACAAGCAGGATCCCAGCAATAGACACATATATTCTTTAACAGGTTACTTTTTTCATAGATTTGTGCTATGCAGGGTCCTCTGAAGCATGGAGCCCAGAGCAGAGGTCTTCCTTGCCAAAGTCTAAGGAACATACTGGTTGGGGGATTTGGATTCTTGTCAAGACCTTGGAATTTAGAACTCAGGCTTTTGAGAAGCTGAATCATGTGAATAGCAGGGGGATGGAATGTCCTTTGTGGAAGAAGTTCCTGGATCTTCCAGGGGTTGGGGTGGGAGGTTTACACCTTCCTTGGATTCCATGAGATATGTTAATATCCTTTTAATAAATGACCTTTAGGTGTAGACTAGCTTGCATGGTTGCTGTTTCATGTAACCTAAGGGATCTATAATACACTGGCCTACTGTGGGGATGGAAGAGACGAAGCTGGAGTCTTAGTTGGACCCAGATTGTAAATGATTCCAACACTTTCCTACATAAAGGATTCTGAACCGAGAAGGAAACATAGCACATTGAACATGCTATCTCTTTAATCTCTCAGATTGCCTTGGGATCAGTGTAGAAGTCTCTTTTCAGCACTTTTCTCTGTTTCATGTATGATTATTTGATGTCATTAGGTGAGCTTTGGGTGATAAATGGCTTTGGTCTTGGAAAAAGGAAATCTGATTGTCTCCTTTTATTGTCCTGTCAGGCTCTGTCAGCTTCTGACTTTCTGACTGGTGTGGAAGGATGAAAATTCTGAAAGTCCATCTATCCCCAACTTGCTAGGTCAAGTCTTTTCTGTTTCAGAGAGGGAGAAGCCACCACAAATAATCCTTTTTTATCAATAGCATTGTACCCACAAGGGCAGTGATAAATTCAAAGACATAACTGCTTGGATGTTTACACCTGAGGCTGGAGAAGACCTGCCTTCTGCAGAGTCCTTCATTCTCACATACACTCTAGTACATTCCAAGCAATGTTTATTCATTTAAAAGCTAGTTCTTGGGGATGCCAGGATGGCTCAGCAGGTTAAGTGCTCCCCTTGCAACCCTGGAGTTTGAGGATTGAATCCTGGTTCCAGCTCATGTGGACCCATACACTGAACTAGGGTGTGGCCCCAGTTGTTCCCACGGGAGTAAGCTTCCCATGTGGGTGGCCCCAGTTCAGCCCCTAGCTCAAGGTGGCATGCCTCCCACGTGGGAGGCCCACAGCTCTGTTCCCACCCTGCTGGGCTCCCACCCACCCGTGTGGAATGAAATTATGTCGAAAACTGATGACATACAACTAGGGAGACTTCTTTGGGCCCTTCCCCTTCTCTCTGTCTCTCTATGTCTCTGTCTCTCTGTCAAAAACAATAAAATAAATCTTTTTTAAAAAGCTAGTTCTTCATTATCTCTTGTACAATTTGTAGAAGCAAATAATTTTAACATACTCAGGAAAACTGCATCTAATAATGATTACATTAATTAGAAATGACATGCAATTAATGTACTAATTATATATCATTTCAGTGAAGCCATATATTCCATTAGGAGATATTTTGTTTTGCTAGATTAAGGTATGGTATGTGTTAACTAAAATGTATATTACAAAAATCTTTCTTAACTGTGAAGTATTAGAAATGAGATTATATTCTTGTAAGCAATAAAGCTAATTATATTTTAAAGTAAGTTACCAATTGCAAAAATTAACAGCCTTTATATATACAAATAATAACCAATAGAAAAATATAGTGAAAGAAAAAAATTTACAATAGCAGCAAGAAAGTTAAAATATTTAGGAATAAACTTAATAAGAAATGTTCAAAACTTAAATGAAGATATTTATTTATAAATATTCCTAAAAGATACAAAAGTGGAGTTGAGCAAATAAATATCTTGCCTTCTGGTTAGGATGTCTCAATGGTATTTATATGTCAGTTTTCCCTAATATAATTTATAAATTTAATGTAACCTCAATAAAACAAAATGTTTTTTGCTGGAGATAGCAAGATAATACGATGCGGGCAGGCTGATAAACTTTGCCTCTAGTAATATCTTTTGTTACATTAGACAAATCTGGGTATAACCGGTTCTGTGTAATCACGTGGTATCTCCCCTCCATTATTCTTTATTCTTTTTTTAAAGATTTATTTCATTGTTTTTGACAGAGACAGAAAGAGACAGAGAGAAGGGGGAGGGCCCAGAGCAGTTTCCATAGTTGTAAGTCATCAGTTTTCAACATGGTTTCCTTCCCCACAGGTGGGCAGGAGCGGAACAGGGTTGAAACCAGGCTGGGGCCTCCCACATGGGAGCTATGCCCCAGCAAGCCCGGGGCGAACCCGGAGCTTTCCACATGGGAAGCTTGCCCAGCTGAGAACTGAACTGGGGGCCACATCCCAGTTCAGCACATGGGTCTGTCTGGGCTGGGGCTGGATTCAATCCTCAGTCCCCGAGGCTGCAAAGGGAGCATTTAACCCACTAAGCCATCCCAGCTTCTCCCCTCCATCATTCTTGACCTTGTACACACAGATGCTTACATTTTTCACCCAGTGCACAGCAAAATGAAAGTGTGTTAAGATGTTCTGTTCAAACAGCATGCTGATAATGAATTCTTAGTAGCAGTGAAAGTTCCTCCAATATTTTTGATATTTTTGAAAAAGAAGGTGAGGACTTCTTAAAGAAGATCATGACAGGTGATGAAAGTTGGGTCCATCATTATGACCCTGAGAACAAAAGGCAGTCCATGGGACACTGCCTTAGGTGATCACCTTACCAAAAAAAAAAAAAAAAAATTAAAACTCAGGCCTCCTTTGTTGACTGTTTTTAGGAATCCTGACTGTGCTGCTCTTGCAGACTTTCTTGAAAAATGAACAACAATAAACTCTGAACATTATATTTTAAACTCCTACTGCATTAAAAAGAAGAATCAAACAGAGTGGAATAAGAAATGAAACACTTCTTCAGCACGACAATGCCAGGCTCACACAAGTGCATCAACAAGAGACGCAATTCAATGCCTGGACTTGTCAGTGCTGCCACATCACCGTACAGCCCAGACCTGGCTCCTAGTGACTTCCACCTGTTCCCCAACCAAAGCAACACTTGAAGGGCCAGCGCTTCCTCTGTGATAGAGATGAAGTCTGCAGCGAGGAAACAGTTTCAAAACCAAGTGCAGCACTGGTGGAAGTGTATTGAAGTGTGTGATGATTTTGTAGAAAATAATTATGCAGCGTTGAAAATAAATCATGTAGGTGTATTTCTTTTTCTACTTTATTAAAATATCTTTTCTCATTCATTTTCTATGTAAGTAGAGGCAAAATTTATCAGCCTACCCTCCTCAACTTCATAAGAAAACACATGTTAGGAAGACACTGAAAAGGAAAAGATACAGCAGAGGTGGAAGAATGAAGAGACTACCCTTCCAGATAATATATTAATAATATATTGTAAAGCCTTGACATTGAAAACAGTGTGGTGGTCGTGTGTGAACAATTGGAATAGAATAGAAAGTTCACAAGCAAACTTAACATACAATAATGTAGGTTCTCGAATATGATAAAGATAGTATCTTCGATCGGTGGGGCACTAGTAGACTTTTTATTAAAGGAACTGAGGCATCTGAATAGACACTTGGAAAAAAAGTAAAATTATGTCTATTTCTCATGCATACAAAAATAAGCTTCAAACTAACTACAGATCTAAACTTAACAAATGTACCTATACAATTACTAAAAGAAAACATGCATGAATTCTTCTAAAATTTGAGTGTAGCTAGACAATTTCTAACTATAACTCGAAACCCAGATGCAAGAGAAATGCTTGGTAAATTTTGGGACTACCCAAAATTTTTAAATGACAAAATTATAAGCTAAATGAAAAGACAATACAAATTGGAAGCAAATATTTGAGGTATTTATCACAGATAAAGGGTTAATATCCCTAATACATCAAGAACTTCTAAAAGTTGAGAAAATGAAAACTGAAAATACTGTTTTAAAATGGGCGAAAGACACGCACTAGTTTCTGAAAAGATATAAACATGGTCCATAAGCATATGAAAATATGCACAGTTTTACTCATGAGATATT
>PVKE010024318.1:0-23864 GCA_004027555.1 Craseonycteris thonglongyai | reverse complement strand
TAGGGAGATGCAAATAAAAACCACAATGAGATACCATCTTACACCTGTTAGAATGGCTATCATCAACAAGACAAGGGATAACAAGTGCTGGAGAGGCTGTGGACAAAAAGGAACCCTCATACACTGCTGGTGGGAATGTAAACTGGTGCAACCACTATGGAAGGCTGTATGGAGATTCCTCAAAAAATTACGAATGGAACTACCATATGACCCAGCCATCCCTCTACTGGGCATCTACCCAAAAAACCTGAAAACCTTAATCTTTAAAGATGTTTGTACCCGCATGTTCATTGCAGCACTGTTCACAGTGGTCAGAACATGGAAACAACCAAAATGTCCTTCGATAGATGACTGGATAAAGAAGATGTGGTACGTTTACACAATGGAATACTAATCAGCAATAAGAAATGATGAAATACAGTCATTTCTGGCAACATGGATGGACCTAGAGACCATCTTATTAAGCAAAATAAGTCAAAATGATAGAATCTGGAAAAATATGACTTCACTTTTAGGTGGAATATAAAACTGAAAGTTACAAAGACACAGACGCCTATGGACACACTCAATAACATGGTGATTGCCTGAGGGAAGGGGAGGAGGGGGGAGGTAGAGAGGGAGGGGAGGTGGGAGAGGGCACCAGCATTATGGACACACTCAATGGTTTGGTGTTTACCTGGAGAGGAGGGAGGAGTGGGGAGGGAGAGTTGTGGGGGGTGGGTGGAGTGGGCACTAGATATATGGTGGTGGAGGGGGACCTGATTCTGGGAGCTGGGCACATAATGCGATGCATGCGTGATGTGATGTGAAGTTGTACATCGGGAAACTATCTAATTGTTACCAACCAATGTCACCCCATTAAATTTAACAATATAAATAAATAAATAAATAAATAACCTCTTTCTAAAGTCCTTTGGAAACATACATGCAAAGAAAAATTTGGGGATAAAATGTGGAAGCAATTCAGCCTTTTATTTTTAGAAATAAATACATCCAGTTGCTTTATAAATTGCTATAGAAAGTATCAATATAATGTATAATTTTAGATGCCTAAACTGACATCTAAAAATCTATGCATATTTTTAATAAATTGAGCCTGGGCTCCCTTCGGAAATTCTGAGCTTGCTGACCAAGACTTTTGGGCATTAGACGAAAGTCCCTCTTCACTCAGAGAAAGAACAGCATTCATAAATTCTCACAGGTGTTTCTGCTTGAATTAAATCACAATACTGTTTTACTACAAAAAGATAATTTCTACAAGTTACAGCGATGAAGAACATGAACAAATAGATGTTACTAAAAAACTCTTGTATCTCTTTCTGTCTTGAAATATTATGCATGCTCACTACTTCATAGTAATTTATTAGAGACTAGGTGTGAAGTTTCCCAGGACATCAAATGAGCAAAAAATGTGTTTTGATGCCATTCCTGGGTTAATTGTTCAATTTTAAACTGAAATAGTCAAACATTTTACCTCTGCAAAGAATTGAGCAGGCTTTCCCATGGGGATATATATATATTTAATTTATTTTAAATCTTATTGACTTTTTAACAGAGAGGCAGAGAGAGACAGTGAGAAAGGGGGAGGGCCCAGAGCAGTCTCCATAGTTGACAGCATTTGTTTTTCATATAGTTTCACCCCACAGGTGGGCGCAGGGCTGTGCAGGGCAGAAACTGGGCCAGGAGCTTCCCACATAGGCCCCAGCTGCCCATGAAACTTTATTGTGGTTTTTGTTGTTTTTGACCATCCTAAATTGTTTATTAGGCAAGAATTTTACAAACTTTACTTATACTAGTGGTAAAAGTGGAGCTAGAGAGTATTGCACCTTCTCCAAGCTGCAAGGCGAGGATTACCAATAGCATGGTGGAACTTGTGGCCCTTTCCAAGGTCACGCTCTTGTGGCCTGCAGATGTTAGCCCTTATATCTCCTTGTGCTTCTGCACTGGTTTGGTGATCCATTGGGTATCAGGATTCTGTTTAATAACTTTATGGAATGGATCAATGAGGATAACCTCAAAGAATTTGTATGTGGAATCTTCACCAACCCAGTAAGAATTTAGGACTCTCAGAGCGCCACAGTGGCATCCTGCTCACTCCTCCACAACAGACTGAAGGCTTCCTGCAAACTTTAGCCAGTTTACACTGTGATGAATAGGCTTGCCAGAGGTTGCTCCTTTAAGAACTGGACATTTGCAGCCACCGTGGTGCACACAGATCCGATATTTGACATAACCTGGTTTTGCTTTGTATCCCAGCCTGTGACCTTTACCAGGCCCGATGGGGCAGGGAACCCTATGGAGTGCAGAGAGCTGGCATTTTTGCCAGCAGTGCGCCCGGAGAAGAATCCACCTTAAATCAGACTGCTTCTTCCTCTACAGCCCCTGGATGTACTTGTAAGCGTCCATCTTGGCTTACCTGATGACCACAGCTAGACAAAAAGGAAAGAGGCTTCCTCCCCTGTCCAGGGATCTTAATAATAGAAACGCTTCTTATTTGACAACCAAGGAAAAGAGGTGGAGTGTGCAGTTTCTGTGTGTTGGATGATGAGGGTTCAGTCTTATTCAGTTTTCAGAAATAAATTTTTTAAATCTCCATGGTGGAAGAAGCTGAGAAAATAAGAGAATTATATTTAATTTTTTGCCTCACAAAATTTCAAGATAATAACTTGAACAAAAAAAAAATAAAGACTTTTTTACTATCATGTGAGTTTTGATTTCTATACTTCTTTTCTTTTTAAAATATATTTTTATTTATTTATTTATTTATTTATTTATTTATTTATTTATTTATTTATTTTTGACAAAGAGAGAGATACAGAGACAGAGACAGAGACAGAACTGAACTGGAGGAGCTCCCAGTTCAGCATATGGTTCCGCACGGGCCGGGGTCGGGATTCGATCTCCGGTCCCCGGCGCTGCAAAGTGAGTGCTTAACCCACTGAGCCGTCTCAGCTTCCCCCACTTTTTTCTTTATATAAAATATAAATAAATAAATTAGGCTCTAGAAATGGCATGTGTTCATTGTAGTTGTTATGCTGTGTAACAAATCATTGCAGAAGAGTGGCTAAAAATATGAAGCATCATTTGTTTTTAGTCTGACCAGATGCACCATTTTAAAAGAGACAAAAAACAATGATACTATCTCATTTCAAGCAGTAACAATGGTCAGCCTAGTCTCACTGAGCTAAATTCAAGGTTTCAATAGGCTGACTTCACATACCATTTAAAACAGACCAATGGGGAAGGCGGGATGGCTCGGTGGGTTAAGCGCTCACTTTGCAGTGCTGGGGACCAGGGATCGAATCCCAGCCCCAGCCCGTGTGGAATCATATGCTGAACTGGGAGCTCTCCCAGTTCAGTTCTCTCTGTCTCTGTCTCTGTATCTCTCTCTCTCTCTCTGTCAAAAAACAATAAAAATACATAAATAAATATTTAATAAATAAATAAATAAATAAATAAATAAAACAGACCAGTGTCATTCGTTTTGGTCCCATTTAAAATGGTACATCAAGTGAGCCTATTTATTTGGTTCAAGATTGGGAAAAAATTGTCTCAGTTCTCTCATCAGGTGATCTTAATGCTTCTTTACTTTCATGTCTGATACCTGGTCTAGAAAGATTTCAACAGGTAGCACTGGAATAGTGGGCCTCCTCTGGCACCATTCTCTTTCTTTTCTTTCTTTTCTTTCTGTCTTCCTTCCTTCCTTCCTTTCTTTCTTTTATTTTCTTTCTTTTCTTTTGTCTTTCCAAAGATGATCACATGGTAACCGGGCTTCCTTTCATAGAGACTGAAGAAATACACAGAGCCATCATTCAGAAAGGTACCAGAAAGCCTGTATGATATTTACTAACATAACCTCTGAAACCATGTCATGTCAGTTCTACCACATTCTGTTCTTCAGGCTATCCTAAAGATAGGCTCATTTTCAAAGAGAGGCGACATTGACTCCTTCTTTTGATTTGGGAAGTGTATCAGAATTTCTTGATACCTGAACAGCAAATGAATCAAAGAAATATAAAAGAAAAAAAATTTTGAGACAAATAAAATTGTGAATACATCGTACCAAAACTTATGGAATGAAGCAAAAGTAGTTCTAAAAAAAGTTTATAGCAACAAATACATACATCCAGAAAACAGAAAGATATCAAAGAACATAACTTATACCTCGAGGATATAGAAAAAGACCTGAGCCCAAAGTTATTAGAGTAAAGAAAATAATTTAAAAGGGTGAGGGGGGCAAAAATAAATTAAATAGAAAATAGAAAAACAATAAAAGAGAGTTATAACACCAACAGATTTTTTAAAAGATATACATAATGGACAAACCTTTAATTAAAGTAACCAAAAAAAGAAAGAGAACCCAAATAAATAAAACTATAAATAAAAGTCAAAATATTAAAACAAATGCCACAAAAATACAAAAACTCATAAGAGAGAACTATTTATAATTATATACACCAACAAATTAGAATAAAATTATGAATAAAATTTTAGAAATACAAAACCCACAAGAATTGAATCAGGAAAAAATGGGAAATCTACATAGACCAATAATGAGTAAGGAGATTAAATCAATAATCAAAGACCTCTCAGGAAAAAAAAGCAGGACCAGATGATATCAAGAGTGAAACCTACAAAACAAACATATAAAGATAAATCAATACCAATACTTCTCAAACATTTCAAAAAGTTGAAATGGAAGGCCTATTTGTAAATTCATTTGAAATTAGGATTACCCTGGTTCCAAAACCATAAAAGAAACAGTATACTCATAAATAGAAAAATTCTAAAGATTCCATGAAAAAAATTGTTGCTCTAATAAACAAATCCCATAAGGTAGCAGGATACAAAATCAACATACAAAAATTATTGACATTTCTAGATACAAACAGTAAGGTATCCAAAAAAGAAATAAAGAAAACAATCTTATTTATAATAACATTTAACACAATACTTAGAAATAAATTAAACCAAAGAGGTGAAAGATCTATAAAATGAGAACTGTAAGACATTGATAAAAGAAATTGAAGAAAAAATAATAAATGGAAAGATGCCTGATATCTATGAATTAGAAGAGTTACTATTGTTAAAATATGTACACTACCCAAATTTATTTATGACTTTGATTCAGTTTCAGTCAAAACTCCAATGACATTTTTCACACAAATAGAAAAAGGAATTCTAAAATTTGTATGGAAACATGAGAGATCCCAAATTTCCAAAGCAATCCTGACACAAAAGAACAAATATGTCCATTTGTACGTCTTCTCAGAAGTGTCTATTCAGTTCTTCTGCCCAATTTTCAATTGGATCATTTTGTTGTATGAGTTATTTACATATTTTAGATATTAACCCATGGAATACTACTCAGCAATAAGAAATGAAGAAATACAGCCATTTGTGACAACATGGAAGGACATTGAGATCATCATATTAAGCAAGATAAGTCAGACTGAAATAAAATAAAAAACCATATGACTTAAATTATAGGTAAAATATAAAACTAAAACAAAATAAAAAATAAATAAAATAAAAAGAACAAATATGCAGGCATTACACTTCCTGATCAAACTGCATTTCAGAAATACAATGATCAAAAGAGTGCTATACTAGTATAGAGACAAATATATAAACAAATAGAACAGAATCAAGAGCCTAGAAATAAATATATGCATATATGGTTACCTAATACAAAGAAACTAAGAATATTCAGTGGAGAAAAAAATAGTCTCTTTAATAAATGTTATTGGCAAGACTGGATATTTATATCCAGAAGAATGAAAGTGGACTCCTATCTTAAAACCACTCATTAAAATTAATTCAAAATGAATTAAGCACCTTACTGTATGACCTGAAATCATAAATCTCTTAGAGAAATATATAGGGGGCATCTCCTTGATGTTGATCTTCACAATTATTTAATGAATATGGCATATAAACTACAAGAAACAAAAGCAAAAATAAATAAATAGGACTGTGTCAAATTAAAAAATCAAACTGAAATGCAAGAAAATTTGTAATCCACATATCTTATATAAGATTAATATCCAAAATATGTAAGAAAATTATATAACTCAATAGCAAAAAATCAAATAATGCAAATTAAAATATAGGCAAATGAAATAAATAGACATTTTCCAAAGAACATACATAGTCAAATGGCCAACAGTTCCAAGAAATTGTGTGCAACATCACTAATCATCAAAGAAACACAAATTAAAATAACAATTCGATTTTACAATAAAACAAATAAAAAATATATAATTTACAAACATGTTTTAAGACCATCACAGCAGCTCTTGCTATTTTGGGGTCAGAATTATCTAGAACATTTATCTAAATATGAATGTAATGTAATTGCCTAAACACTGTTACCATTTTCAGGTAACCTTATGCTTTAAAAACTTTTAATACTAAAATGAACAATTCACATGTCAACATTTTTATTGACATTAATTATATAATGCTCTAAGTTACTTTTTATTATACTATACTTTATATAGGCTACATGGAACAACTTGTTAAGGTAATACCCCCCCCTAAAAGCATGATGTATAGAACAATAATACAAACTTCAATTATTTTGTTTTTGTTATTGTTGTGAGTAGAGCTAATTCTTATATTTGACATACACTTTTACATAAACTTTAAATTAATTCTCTGGATTTTTGCCAACAAGCCTGTGACATAAATATTCTTATTATGTGCATGTTACAAATAAGAAAACTGAGGCCCAATGAGAGTAACATGCTCTAAGGTCACACGATAGTAAATGGAGGAACTGAAATTCATATCAAGAATCTGGCTCATGAAACATGTAGATTAATTTATATTCCCATGAGAATAAGAAGTAATAGCTTTGAAAAGACAATTTCTAGGTGATTTCCAAGTGTCATGGAGATTGTCCACTTCATTCTATTGCAGTTATTTACCATTGTACTGCAGGCAGATACTAAGGTCTGTGGTCAGTTTCTCTACTCATGTAGGTTTGGATGTATATATTGACTACCTATTTCTCTGCTTTCCATGTGTCTATGAGTCAGATGTCTGTCTGTCTATCTATCTATCTATCTATCTATCTATCTATCTATCTATCATCATCAGCTATCATCTAGCTATCTACCTATTTATCTGTCATATATCTATCATCTAATATATCTATGGTTCATCTATCATTTACCTATCTATGTACCCATCCATCTATGTACTTGATGACTTCCCTGAGAAGTAGACTCTGAGATAAGGATAAGTGTGCAGGAAGTTTATTAGGAAATGCGTTCAGAATTTAAACTCATAGAAATGTGTAGAAGTAGGACTGAGTAGCAAAGAACTGCATCATGAGGAAAGCATAGCAAAACAACCAACTGACTCCACAGGGACATTTGAAGTTAGGATGTTATTGTGGAGCTGTACTGAGTTGGGGCAAGGGAATTGTTATTAAACCCATATAGCAATTAATTAAATATAGGTTACCCTTAAGGAGGAAGCATCCCTTTGGGAAAGAAAACTTTCTTCAACTAAAGATCATTTCAGAAAAAGAGTGAGAACACTCTGATGACAATTGGTCATGGAACTAGCACCTGGTGGAAAAGCCCTTCAGCACAAAAAGAGGGAGATACACACAAGGTGTGTGTATTATTTATTTCCAAATTGCATATGTCAATTTTTCAATTTGTATATTAAATATTTCTAAAGTTAGTTTTGCTTTATTTTTTAAGCAAGAAATACACATAGATGCTTAAATATATTTTCCACATCACAAAATATTTTCTTGTGTAATTTCTACTTGGCAATTAATTCTCCAGGTAAAGATGATTATTTTCACAGTTAATTCTGCTTACTTATTTGCTTATGCTTCTAATTGATACAAAGATATTTTGAGGTAGTTTATAGAGATATTTCAAAAACTTAAGAATTAAAAAAATAAAAGCTTATTAAGATATATATATAGATATATATAGAGAGATAGATAGATAGATATAGATATATATAAACTGTATTAAAGCTTATAGAATCACATAAAAAGAAAGCCTTAATATTGTCTACACTTCTAAGATATGAGGTAAAATTTGGTGCGGATATCCAAGAAAAGAAAATGAGATCTATCACAAGGGTAAATGTATATGACTATAAAACATACCCAATGCTCCTGAGAACTGTAAATTTTCCTTGTGTTTATTATACCTTAGATATATTTCAACTTTGGCTCTACATATGGTTTGTTTTTTCAACAAAACTTGATACTTATATGCAAAGCCCTATACACAATAAGTAGAGAAGGTAAGATTGTAAACTGCTGAATATAATTGAAAAGACTACATAGTATAATGAAAAGAGTAGCAATCAATGCAGACTAAAATAACCAAAAAGATTCATACAGAAGGTACCTTTAAGCTAAGGATTAATGCATAATTAGAGAGATGATGGTTGTTTTGGAAGAAGATCCAACTAGAGAAGCTAACATGCACATATAAATGTATGGAAATGAAATAAATAGGCAAAGTATTTTTTGTGAAATTAGTTAAATCAGAGATTTCTTGTTTTCTTTGACATAGCTAATTAAGATAAACAAATAATTAAAACAGGTACTAAAAAACTGGCAAAAGTGATCAGTTTATGGTATTATTTAAGTGTGGAATTAGTATGACTAAAAATCATTTTATGTAATATTTTCATAGCAAAAATGCAATCAATAGTGTAAAATGTATCAGAAAACCAATTTTGTCTTCAGTATTATAAAGACAGTGCCCTTTCCAAATGTTTATAATAATTTGGAAAGAAAAAAATGTGTAGTTATGTTGGAATGGTATCAGCTTGGCAACATGGTTTTATAGATTCAGAAGAAGGGAGAAATTTTTCTGGAATCGAGAAATTTTGCCTTATAAAAATAATTTTAGTTTTGCCTGGCATATAAAACTTTTTATTTTTGTTATCTCATTCTAACAAGTAATAAGCTGGATTAATTGACAAGTTATCAACTCTTCTTATATCTATCAAAGAAGTTCACAAAGCAAAGCACTACCTTCAAAATTGGAGAGATCAACAAATAAACACAGACAACCACAACTTACCAGCACAAAAATTGAGGAGAAGAAATCTCCATAGGAGTCAGTGTTAGTGTAGAAAAATCTTTATTTATTGATGAATTGGTGGAGACTTGATGTGGAAATCCTGAGAGATAATAACTCGGGGGACACTGTCATTGGGACCAGACTCCAAAGTTCTGTGCGTTTTACTTCTTGAATCTCCAACAAGTCATTATAGTAAACATCATTGGAAAAACCCCTGCACTTTTACCAGGGGGAAAAGAAAAGGAATAACTTTGAAATACACCAAAACATTCTGTTCTTAACAAGGCCTGCCTTCAAGTGAAATTATTTAACTAGAGCCTAACCTGATGAAGTTTTACCAGAGCCTATACCTGCAGAAAAAAAAACAAAACAAACAAACAAAAAAAACCCACCTCTTACCCCCTTTGCCTTTCATGTGGCAAGAGGGAATAGTTTATTCCCAGCTCATTTTAGCCATTCTGCCCTACATAAACTGGGACAGAATTGGGAACTAAGAATCACATGTGGAGTTCATACCCAATAGGTACAGACTTCCTAAAAGGTGAGATGTAATCATAGAATTATAGAACATTTTCCCGCTACATAGACCTTACTACTACATTACAAAACTTATTCAGAGTTGTTTCTTTTACATTATATAGCATGTACACCAGCAATAAAAAATTTATAAGACATGCTAAACTCCCCCCAAAAAGTTGTTTTGGAGAGAAATAATGAGGAACAGAACCAAACACAGGTATGGCAGAGATATTCAAAATTTATTTTTTCTCTTTCTTAGTTGAACTAAAAAAAAGCATCACAATCAAAATAATAAGCAAAAATTATAGTTATATATAATTGTGTACATATTTATTCATGCTTATATATATTTAAGTGAAATGAGTAATACTGGGGACACAAAGGATGGGATGGAAAGAAGTAAGATTGTGTTACTATAAAATACTTTCACTACTCATGATATGATATTTTTTCATTTGAAAGTAGGCTTTGATTAGTTATAAATATACATTTATATTGCAAACTCCAGGAAAACCACTAGAAAAGGTTTACAAATATATAACTGACAGCCAAGAACAGAAAAAATTGGATGCTATAAAATATTTATTTGAAACCACAAAGAGCAGAAAATGTGGAAGACTAAAACTGAACAAAGGAAGAAGTACAAAAAATAGAGGAGTAACAAATATGGTAGTTATTAATCCACTATATTAAAATAGCTTAAGATATCAATAGTATAAATGTACCAATTAAAATTAAAAGACAGAGTTAGATCAAGAAACAGGACCTAGTTATATATTGTCTTAATAGAAAAAAATACTTTGAATATTAATATATATATTAACTAAAAATAAATGGATGAAGAAAGATATACTATGCTAACATTCTGCAAAAGAAAGTGGGAATAGTTATGTTATTTTCAAGCAGTACAGATTTCAGAGCAAGGACAGTTATCAGAGATAAATAGGAGCGTTACACATGAGGAACATAGAATAGATCAGTTCTCCAAGAAGATGTAAAAATCCTCAATGTGTATACATCTAATAACAAAGCATCAAAATATGTGAGATAAAAACTATAGGTTTACAAGGAGAAACAGATAAATCTATTATAAGTGGAGACCTTAGTATCCTTTTATCAAAAATAGACAGATTTAGCAGGCAGGAAATCAGTAAGGACATAGTTGACCTTAACAATGACATCAATCAACGGGATGTATTAATTACAAACATCTGTAGATTACTTCATTCACCAACAGCAGAATATACAATCTTTTCAAAATTACATGGACCATTCACTGGGATGGACCACGTTTTCAGCCATAAAACACATTAAAACACAACCGATCTTAGACCACAATAGAATTAAACTAGAAGTAAATAACAGAGAAAACTGTAAATTTTAAAAATAGTTGGAATTTAAACAACCTACCACTGAATATCACAAAGGTCAAACTTGTAACCTCAAAAAATTTTTAAATATTTCTGACTAAATAAAAACGAAAATACAAATTATTAAAATTTGTGAAATGTAGCAAAAACAGTGCTTACAGGAAATTTAGAGTATTGCATATATATATTTAAAAAGAAGAAAGAGCTAAAATCAATTATATAATCATCTTAGGAAACTAAAAACATAAAAGAGAGAAAATTAAATCCAATGTAAAGAAAATATATAATAATTACATTTGGTATTAATAAAATTACAAATGAAAAATCAATAGAAAAAATAATGAAAGCAAAAGTTGTTTTCTTTAACAGAACAAAATTGATCAACCTCTAGCCATGATAACTTAGAAAAGAACAAATAATAATTACTGTATTGAAAATGAAATATGGAATGTAACCACAGGTTGCGCTTAATATAAAATTATAATAAAGGATTACTATGAATAATGTTATGCCCACAGATTTGATAATCTAGATAAAATAGACAAATTTCTTAAAAGACACAATTAATAAAAAATTCACAAAAGACCACAAGTTGAATAGTCCTATATATATTAAAGAAATTGAATCAATAAATTTTCAAAATAGAAAGTCATAAGGCCCAAATGGGTTTGTTGGTGAATTTACCAAATATTTAAGAAAGAAATTATACTAATTCTCATAAATATAATTTAGAATATAGAAGCAAAGGAAATGGTTTTTTGCTTATGCTATTAGGCCAGCATTATTCTAATACCAAAATCAGACAACAGTATTAAAAGAAAAGTATAGGTCAATATCTCTCATGGACATAGATGCAAAAATTCTCAATAAAATATTAGCAAATTGAATATAGCAATGTGCAAGAATTATATACCAAAACCAAGCACATTTTTTTGCAGGTGTGTAAGCTGGTTTAACATTTGAGAAGAAATTAATGTAAGCCAACATGTCAGTAGATTATGTATCATTTCAACATATACAGATAAAACATTTGACAAAATCTAGCTCTTATTCATGAAAAAACAAATCTCAGTAAACTAGGGATGGAGAAATCTTCCTCAGTTTGATAGATTATGTGCAAAAGAACCTACAATTAACATTATAGTTAATGGCTACAAAGTCAAAATTATCCAGTGAGATCAAGAACAAGGCAAAGATGTTTCTTCTCACTGTTGTGTTGTACTAGAAGTCTTAGATATTGCAATAAAACCCCAAAAATGCATAAAAAACATACAGGTTGGGAAAAAAGAGATAAAACAGTCTTATTTCATAAATTAATGATCATTTATGCAGAAAATTTAAAAGAATCAACAAAAAATATTGAAGCTAATAAGTGATCATAGCAAGGTAGCAAGAAAAAAGTTGATACATAAAAGTCAATCACTTTCTTATAGACCAGCAATAAAAAAGTAGACTTTGTAATTTAAAACATAATGCCATTTAAAATAAAATAAGTAGGCATAAATATAACAAGTTACAAGATCTAAATAAAGAAAAGTATAAGACATGGATGAACAAAATCAAAGAACTCAATAAATAAAGAGAAGGTCAGTGTTTGTGTGTAGGAAGACTCAAAATTGTTAAGATGTTACTTCTTCCCAAGTTGATATATAGATCTCATGCAATCCCATTCAAAATCCAGCAAGTTATTTAATAAATACTGACTAATTGATTTTAAACTTTATATAGAAAGCCATAACATCAAGAATTAGCCAACACATTATTGAAGAAGAACAAATTTGGAAGATTGTCACTACCCAACTGTAAAACTTACTATAAAGCTACAGTAATCATATAGTGTGGTAATGGCAAAAAAAATATACATATAGGTTGAGGAACATAACAGAGATCTCTGAAATGGATGCATTTTAAAATAGTCAACTGATCTCTACTTTTTTCAGTTATATTGACAAATAATTGACATACACCACTGAATAAGTTTAAGATGTACATCATGATGGTTTGTTTACACATATAGTGAAATGATAGCCAAAATAGGTTAGTTAACATACATCATTTTATATAAATACAATAGAAAGAAAAGAATTTATTATTATTATCCTTGTAATTAGAATTCTTAGCACCTACAGTCTTAACATTTTTTGTAGATCATATAGCAGTCTTAATCATGTTATACATTATATTCTTAGTACTTATTTATCTTATAAGTTGAAGATTGTACCTACTAAACTACCTTTGTCTAATTCACTCTCTCATTCCTCGCCTGCAGTAACTATAAATCTGATCTTATTTTTCTATAAGTTTGTTGGATTTGTTGTTTGTTTGCTTATTTTAGAAGATACGCAAAAGGCCAACAGGTACGTGAGAAAGTTTTTAATGTTACTAGTCATCAGGAAAATGCAAATTAAACCCATAATAAAATTTCACCTTACTCCTGTTAGAATGGCCACCATCAGAAAGACAAGATAAATGCAGGTATGAATGTGGAGAAAAGGAAACATTTGTGTACTGTTAGTGAGAATGTAAATTGGTATAGCCACTATAAAAAAAAATAGTATGGAGACTCCTCAAAAATGTAAAAATAGAATTATTGTGTGATCCAGCAATTGTACTTCTGGGAATATCACCAAAGAAAACAGACATACTAACTAGGAAAAATATCTGCATTCCCATGTTCATAGCAGCAATATCAAAGATATGGAAACAATCTAAATATCCACTAATGAATGAATGAATGAATAAAGAATTGTGCTATATACATATACAATGAAATGTTATTCAGCCATATATAAATGAAAAAATTCTATCATTGGTGACAACATAGCATATGTCAAGTGAACTATGATGAACTGATTTTTAACACAGGAGTAAATAAAATACTTTGAGAAAAGATAGTATTTTCAACAAAAGATGCTGTAACAACTGGGCATTCACATGCTGTATACATCACACAGACCACACAACACTCAAAAAAAGTTAATCCAAATGTGTCACAGACTTGAAAGTAAAATGCAAAACTATGAAATTGCAGGATTATAATGTAGCATAAAACCTAGATTGTCTTGGGCTCAGCAGTGACTTCTAAGATATATCACCAAAGGCACCATCAATGAAAGAAAGAAATGAGAAAAATTGGACTTTAAATTTAAAAATTTCTGCTCTGTAGAAGATATTGTCAAGATAATGCAAACACAAGCCAGGGACTAGGAGATAATATGTGCAAAAGACATATTTGAAAAGCACTATTATCATATATACTAAAAAATTCTTAAACTCAACAGTAAAAAATAAACACCCTGATTAAAAACTAGGCAAAAGACCTGAACTGATACTTCACCAAAGAGGATATACAGATGGAAAATATCTTAATGATAGGATGCTCCAAAGCATACATTAGCAGAAAATTCAGAATACAACAGCAGTGAGATATGACTACACACCTATTAAAATAATAAAAATTGTGACTATTGACAACACTAAATACTGCTCAGGATGTGGAGCAACAGAAACTCTCATTTATTGATGGTGGGAATACAACTGGTATAGCACTTGAAAAGATAATTTGACAATTTTTTCCAAAATTAAGCATATACTTACCATAAAATCCAACAATAATAACCCTTGGTACTTAACCAAAGGTGTGTAAAACATATGTCCACACAAAAAATTATAACTTTTATAGCAGCTTTATTCATAAGTGCCAAAATTGGAAGTATCATAATGTCTTTCAGTAAGTCAATGGATAAAATAACTGTAGTACATCCAGGACATGGAATATTATTCAGTATTAAAAAGAACCCAAGAGACATCATCAAGATGGTGATGGAAGAGAAGCTCTTGAAATCTCTTCTGGAAAGAACAACAAATTGAACAACTAAAATCCAACAAGAGAATCTCTAAGCAACACACAGCCTTGGCTAAGGGAACCACTTATCACAAGAAAATACCTAAAGCCAGAGAAAGGGAGGTGAGTGAGACAGAAGGAAAGGGAGAAGTGTGAAGACACGTAGTGGAGCATGACCTAGAGACATACCCAGTGACTGAACCAGAGATTGACCCAGAGCCCAGTGGAGGAGAGACTGAGGCAGAAGCATGGAAGTGTGGGTCAAGATGCAGAGAGACTCTGTGTGAGTTGGAGACATAAAATAGGCAAAGGAGGAAGTTCAGGCAGCCAGAAGGTGGGATAAACAGCAGAAGTGGGCAAAGCAGACTGTGGAAAGATGCCATGGCAGAACCACAGGGAAAGTAGTCATAGCCTGGTGGGGGCAGCCATAGCACCGTGCAGGAAGCCAGCACGCAGGCACCGGCATCAGCCAGAGACTGGTGTGGGTGACCCAAGCATGGGTCCAGATGCCCGAGTTTCACTTGAGCTGTTGAAGCATGTAGCTGGCAGAGCTTCAAGCTGGCATTCATAGCAGGAAGCAAGTGTTCTAATATTGCAGTGCCTGTGGCCCAAATATACTGATGGCAGAGGTGCAGAGTGACTCTTGGTGAGGCAGAGCCCCAACTGAAGAACAGTGTGGCCTTTGACACAGAATCTGTCTGCGTCCCCTTGTTCTCTCCCAGGGCTTGCACCCCAAACTCTGTCCAGAGCTTGCATTCAATCAGCTGCTGCCAGGAAGCTGTCATTACTTTGGGACATGAACAGACCTGTGCCTTTTCCAAGAAATCTTGTCCCTACCCTTCTCTATATAGTTGGCAGATGGATCCAAGAAAACTGTAAAGTGGGTGTGGCAGCTTCTAAATGCAGTGGGATCTCAGAGGCATAGAATAGGAGCACTCTCTATATCTCCCCAAAGAGGAGACATACAGAGACCAAAACAACTGAGTAAAAGAGAAGCCCACATTCTAGGAAGTCTCCCACTGTGAGAAAACCAAATAACCAAGAGAAAATATTATAAGACACAGAGGTAATACCAGCTAGGAAGTGAAAGAAAGATCACTTCACATCTACCAGGAGAAAAGTCCTTTTGCTCACAGACAGAAACGCTCCAACATCAATGAGTACCCTAGTGAACAACAGTGCCCAAAAAGAAAATAAAGAGGCTTTCTTTTTCTCATAGTATAGATTTCTTATCCCAATATCTAAAATATATAAAAAACTTATACAACTCAACAACAACAAAAAAACAAACAATCCAATTTAAAAAATGCGCAGAAGACTTAAACAGGCACTTTTCTCCTGAAGACATACAGCCAACAGATACATGAAAAAATGTTCCACATCTCTAGCAATTAGGTAAATGCAAATTAAAACCATGATGAGATAGCACCTCACACCTGTTAGAATGGCTAATCAACATGACAAGGGATAACAAGTGCTAGACAGGCTATGGACAAAAAGAAACCCTCATACACTGCTGATGGGTGTGTAAATTGTTACAACCACTAAGGAAGCCAGTGTGTAGATTCCACTAAAACTAGGAATGGAATTGCCACATGACCCAGCAATTCCTCTCCTGGGTATCTACCCAAAAAACCTGAAAACCTTAATCCACAGAGATATATATATCCCAATGTTCACCTCAGCACGGTTCATGGGGGCCAAGTTGTGGAATCAACCAAAGTGTTCTCTAATAGATGACTGGATAAAGAAGTTGTGGTACATTTATACAATGGAATACTACTCAGCAATAAGAAAAGATGAAATACAACTGTTTGTGACAATATGGATAGACCTTGAAAACACCTTTCTAAGCGAAATAAGTCAGAATGAACAAATCAAGAAACATATGACCTCATTTATAGGTGGAATGTAAAACTGAAAGGAACAAAGAAACAAAGACTCATGGACACAGTCAATAGTTTAATGGTTACCTGAGGGTAAGGGCAGAGGTAGGTGGGAGAGATGGGTTGGGGGGAACAAGGAGGGGCAATCAAACACACAATGATAGAAACTGAGGTGATTCTGGGCAGTGAGCACATAATGTGTTGTATAGACAATGTATTGTAGAACTGTACACCTGGAAACAATGTAATTTATATCAATTAATGTCACCCCAATAAATTTAACAAAACAGAACAAAAAGAAAATGAAAAATCTCCAGTAATGGAACTTGAAGATATAAAAATATATGAGCTAAGTGACACAGATTTGAAGACTGCAATTCTGAAACACTCAAAGAGATCAAAGAGAATTGGTGGAGAACACAGAGAGAGTTAAGTAATCTCACAAAAGAAATTTATAAACAAAACGAATGCTTTAACAAATACTTTGAAATGATAAAGAATCAAACAGAAATTCTGGAGATGAACAACACAATAAAAGAAATAAAAACTGAAATAACTTCATAGAAATCAGCGTCAACAGATGGAGGAAATAATTATTGAAATTGAAGACAGAAATTTGGAAATGTCACAGATCTCTACAAGAACTATTTGACTGCATTGGGAAGAGTAACATAAGATTAATAGGTATTTGGGTGGAAACAGAGGATGGGGTGGGCACAAAACTTTTGCTCAGACCAAGAATAAATGAGAACGTCCCAAATTTATGAAAAGATCTGGAACCTCAAATTCAATAAGGAAACAGGATCCCTAAATACTTGAATCTTACCAGATCCTCTCCAAGGCACATTATACTAAAAATGTTAAAGGTCAAAGACAAAGAAAAAAAAATCTCAAGGCAGCCAGAAAAAAGCTTATTAAAGGAAGCCCATCAGACTAACATCAGATTTCTCAACAAAAATTCTGCAAGCCAGGAGAAAGAGGAATCAAATGTTCAAAACATTGAAGGAGAGATATTATTAGCCAAGAATTATCTACCAAGCAAAGTTATCTTTTAGATATGAAGGAGGAATAAATACCTTTTCAAACATAAAGAAATGGAGGGAGTTGTAAAGATAGCGGCATGAGAGGAGAACCCCGATAACTACTTGGAAAGGGACTTATGATCAAAGGGGAATCCACAGGGGAAACCCTGAGAAGCACCATCAACTGAGAAAACCATACAACGCATAACAACACCCAAAGGTAAGAGGAAAAGGGGGAGAGTGGGAAAGGAAAGGGGAAGGAGCAGTTCGGGGTAAGGGATGTAGAGCACAACCTGGGGCTGGCAGAAACAAATGGGAATTGGGGGGCTACAGTCAAAATAGAGCTAGATCGAGGATGGGCTTGAAGCCGAGACCTAAGGATAGTGGAAGGCCCATGAGACTGGACAATTTAACATCTGCAGGGGAAGCCGGGATGGCTCAGTGGGTTAAGCGCTCACTTTGCAGCGCCAGGGACCGAGGATCGAATCCCGGCCCCGGTCCGTGAGGAACCATATGCTGAGCTGGGAGCTCCCCCAGTTCAGTTCTCTCTGTCTCTCTCTCTCTCTCTCTCTCTCTCTCTCGCTCTCTCTCTGTCAAAACTAAATAAAATATATTTAAAAAAAAAACCAAAAAAAAAACATCTGCAATCCCGGGGCAGCACGCAGTGCCCTAATAAGATCATGAAGCCTGAGGTGGAATAGGGGCTGTGGAACAGGGCAGCTACACTACCCAGGCAGGAGGGGAGAGAGCAGGGCACCAGCCCACAGCAGCTCGGCACCCCTAGTTTACAGAGACACAGCTGAGCTCCTAGAGTTGACTGTGAGGGAACACCTTTTGAAGACAGAGCTCTTAGAGTGAGGGCAGAGGCTCGAGTGGACACAGAGGCAGCATGCCCGGCTGCATTAGACGTACGTAAAGTGAACAAAGAAGTTTTTGAAATGCTGCAGAGCCGCAGCCCCAGCCTCTGCCAAGCGCTGGTCCACACCACCACCCTCACTGCCGCCAGATGGGCTGGCTCACAGGAGATTAAAGTAAAAGCAGCCTATCAGAGGGGAGAAAGACCCGAGCTGCTGTGCTCCACCTACACTGAACCACGAGCACCCCTACTGATCGTGGTTCTCAATCTGCTATCGTGTCTCAGAGCAATCTGCTATCGTGTCTCAGGCCCACCCTAGCTCCTACTCACATGCCCCCACCCCTGGGCCACACCTTCAATACTCTGCCTTCTAACAGCTAAGACAGCAACCTGAAGAGCAACCCTAGGACACAGAAACTGACTGCTTCCCCCAACCCTCTCCCAAAAACTCCTTCTCCCACAACTGAGCCCATAAGAAAAAATAAAGGGAAGCCCATCTAATAGGCAAACCCCGAGAGAAAAAACATTATCATGCATAAAACAAAAAGAACTACATCAAACACAATGCACACCTCAGAATCCAAAGCCCCTCCAGAAGATCATGGGCATTCCTTCGAAAATGAGCTTGCACACTTGGAATCAATTCTAAGTGAAACAGAATTCAGGGTTGCAATACTCAAGACACTCACAGAGCTCAGTAAATGCTAGCAAAGTACCAAGACACAGTTAAATGACCTCAACAAGAAATTTTCTGATCAAAATGAGTACTTTACCAATGAAATTGAGAAGGTAGACCAGAACCAAAAGGAACTCCTCGAAATGAAAGGCATCATGAGAGAGCTGAAAAAAGAATTGACCAGCATAGGAAATAGGGCTGACCAGCTGGAAAAAAGAATGAGTGAAATCGAAGATAGAAACATGGAAATTCACAGAGGGAAGAAGGGGAAGTGAGAATCAAGAGAAATGAAAAAGGCCAAGAATTCTCTGACTCCATCAGAAAGAAAAATATTAGAATAATAAGGGTACCAGAAGGAAGTGAGATGTAATCTTCTCAGAGTCTACTAAAACAAATAGTGGATGAGAATTTTCCTAATCTATGGAAAGAACTGGAACCCCAAATTCAAGAGGAAATCAGAAGGTCTAGCTTCCTAGATCCTAGCAGATTTTCTCCAAGGTACATTGTTCTGAAGATGACAAAAAACAAAGACAAAGAAAGAATCCTCAAGGCTTCCAGGGAAAAACAAAATATAACTTTCATAGGAAAACCTATCAGGCAGTCACCAGACTTCTCAGCAGAAACTCTGCAAGCCAGGAGGGAGTGGAGCGCAATCTTCAAAAATATCAAAACAGAGAAATTTTCAGCCAATAATTAACTATCCAACAAAATTAACCTGTAGATATGAAGGAGGAATTAAGGCCTTTTCAGATAACCGGGAGCTGAGGAAATTCTTCAGCTCAAAACTGGCACTCCAAGAAATACTGAAGGAGACTATTTGGCCTGAATCAAGAAATCAAAATAAATGGAGAAAAGTTGAGACAACAACAAAAAAAAAAAAAAAAAAAAGGAAAGAAGAAATGCATACAGGATATCCTCATATATTAATCATCACCCTGAATGTAAATGGACTGAATTCACCAATAAAGAGGCACAGGGTAGCAGACTGGATTAAAAAACAAAATCCAACCATATGCTGCTGACAAGAGACACACCTCAGCCACAGAGACAGACATAGACTCACGGTAAAAGGATGGAAAACAATAGTTCAGGCAAATAGCAGTCAGGGAAAAGCAGAAGTGGCCATACTGATTTCTGATGAAATAGACATCAGGATAAAAAAAATAATAAGACATAAAGATGGACAGTTCATTTTGATAAAAGGGACAACACACCAAGAAAACATGACACTCATCAATATATATGTCCCCAATTAGGAAGCACCAATATTTATAAAGCAACTACTAACAGATCTAAAAGGAGAATTTGAGAAAAATACAATTATAGTAGGGGATTTAAACACCCCCTTGACAACATTGGACAGATCATCCAAGCAGAAAATAAGTAAGAAGCTTTTTAAATGATACATCACAGGGAATGGACAAAATTGACATTTATAGGTCATTCAATCCAGCAAAACAGGGCAATACATTTTACTCCAGTGCCCATGGAATATTTTCAAGGATAGACCATATCCTGGGAATTAAATCCAACCTCACCAAATTTAAGGGCATCCAAATCATACCAAGTGTATTCTCAGACCCCAAGCACTGAAACTAGAGATCAATTGCAAAAGATCAAGTGCAGAGAGAACCACATATACATGGAGATTGAACAACATGCTATTAAAAAGTGACTGGATCAAAGAGGAAATAAAACAAGAGATTAACAAAATTATAGAAACAAATGACAATGAAAACATGATGTACCAAAATTTCTGGGACACAGCAAAAGCAGTATTAAGAGGGAAATATATATCATTACAGGCCTATCTCAAGAAACACGAACAACTACAAGTAAACACCCTCACATCTCATCTTACACAGCTAGGAAAAGAAGAACAGAGGTCCCCCAAAGCCAGCAGAAGAAAAGAAATAATAAAAATTAAAGCAGAATTTAATAAAATTCAGAATAGAAAAACAATAGATAAAATTAATGCCTCAAAGAGCTGGTTCTTTGAAATAAGCAATAAAATTGACAAAACACTAGCCAGGCTCACCAAAGGGCAAAGAGAAAAATCTCATATTTTCAGAATCTCGGATGATAGGGGAGAGATCACAACTGATATTGCAGAAATACGAACAATCATAAGAGATTATCATGAAAGACTCGATGCCAACAAATTTGACAATCTAGAGGAAATGGACTAATTTCTAGAAACATATAGTATACCTAAACTGAACCAAGAAGCTTTGGGTAACCTAAATAGACCAATCAACAATACATAACTTGAAACAACTATCCAAAACCTGCCCAAAGGCAAAAGGCCTGGACCAGATGGCTTTACCAATGAATTCTACCAGTCCTTCAAATAAGAACTAGCACCCCTTGGGGAAGCCAGGATGGCTCAGTGGGTTAAGCGCTCACTTTGCAGCGCCGGGGACCGCGGATCGAATCCCGGCCCCGGCCCGTGCGGAACCATATGCTGAACTGGGAGCTCCCCCAGTTCAGTTCTCTCTCTGTATCTCTCTCTCTCTCTCTCTCTCTCTCTTTCTCTCTGTCAAAAATAAATAAATAAAAATATATTTAAAAAAAAGAACTAGCACCCATCCTCCTCAAACTACTCCAGAAAATTCAAGAGGAGGCAGTACTACCCAACTCTATGAAGCTAATATCACCCTCATACCAAAACCTGGGAAAGACAGCATCAAAAAGTAAAACTATAAGCCAATCTCACTGATGAACACTGATGCAAAAATCTTCAATGAAATTTTAGCTAACAGAATACAACAATGCATTAGAAAGATTATTCACCATGATCAAGTGGGATTCATTTCAGGGGCACAAGGATAGTTCAACATATGCAAATCAATCAATGTAATCTAGCACGTAAACCAAACAAAGGATAAAAACCACATGATTATCTCAATTGATGCATAAAATGCATTCGACAAGATACAACACTCATTTATGATAAAAACACTGAATAAAATGGGAATTGAAGGAAACATAATAAAGGCCATATATGACAAACCCTCAGCAAATATTATACAAAATAGTGAAAAGTTAAAGCCTGTTTTCCTTAAATTAGGAACAAGACAAGGATGCCCTCTGTCACCACTGCTGTTCAACATAGTTCTGGAATTTCTAGCCAGAGCAATCAAACAAGGGAAAGGAATAAAAGGTATTAAAATTGGGAGAGAAGAAGTTAAACTGTCACTCTTTGCAGATGACATAATCCTGTATATAGAAAATTCTAAAGACTCTATCAGAAATCTATTACAAATAATAGACAAATGCAGTAAAGTCGCAGGCTACAAAATCAATGTCCCAAAATCAACTGCATTTTTGTATGCCAACAGTGAAGCTTCAGAAAAACAGATGAGAAGATCCATTCCCTTTGCCATTGCAAACAAAAAAATGAAATACCTAGGGATAAATCTAACAAAGAACATGAAGGACTTATACACTGAAAACTATAAGACACTCTTAAAAGAAATTAAAGAGGACACAAAGAAATGGAAAGACATTCCATATTCATGGATTGGAAGAATCAACACAGTTAAAATGGCCATACTCCCCAAAGCAATATACAGATTCAATGACATTCCCATCAAAATCCCACAGTCATTCTTAAAAAAAATAAATTTTAAAAATCATCAAATTTGTATGGAACCACAAAACACCATGAATCATAAAAACTATCCTTTAAAAAAAAGGATAAAGCTGAGGGCATCTCACTGCCTGACTTTTACCTGTACTACAAAGCCTCAGTAATCAAAACAGCTTGGTACTGGCAGAAAAACAGACACATGGACCAATGGAACAGAATTGAAAATGCAGCAATAATCCCACAAATATATGAACAGATTATTTTTAATAAAGGCTCAAAAAATATACAGTGGGGAAAAGAAAGCCTCTTCAGTAAATGGTGCTGGGAAAATTGGAAAACCACATGCAAAAGGCTGAAGGTGAACTGTGATCTCTCACCATATACCAAAATTAACTCAAAATGGATTAAAGACCTCCAAATAAGAAAGGAAACAATAAATTGCATAGAAGAAAACATAGGCACTAAACTTGTAGACCTGGGGTTCAGGTAGGACTTTATGAATCTGACCTCAATGGCAAGGGAAGTAAAAGCACAAATAAATGAATGGGACCTTATCAAGCTAAAATGCTTCTACAATGCAAAGGAAACCATCAACAAAGAAAAGAGGCAACCAACCAACTAGGAAAAATTATTTGCAAACAATGCCTCTGATAATGGGCTAGTATCAAAAATATACGAAGAACTTGTATAACTCAATAAGAAAAAGACAAGCAATCCAATTAAAAAATGAGCAGATGACCTTAACAGATACTTTTCTCATGAAGACATAAATACATATATATGGCCAACAGATATATGAAAAAATGCTCAATTTCACTAGCAATTAGGGAGATGCAAATAAGAACCACAATGAGATACCCTCTTATACCTGTTAGAATGGCTATAGTCAACAAGACAAGAGATAACAAGTGCTGGAGAGGCTGGGGACAAAAAGGAACCCTCATACACTGCTGGTGGGAATGTAAACTGGTACAACCACTATGGAAGGCTGTATGGAGATTCCTCAAAAAATTACGAATGGAATTACC
>PVKE010024317.1:0-23903 GCA_004027555.1 Craseonycteris thonglongyai | reverse complement strand
ATTTTGGTTAAAGTTGATCTAATCTGTATGTGCCCTCCCCAGTATCTATCACAACCTTGTGCACGCACCAACTCTGGCTGCTATAACACACACTAGACCAGGTGACTGCTCAGACATGGACATCCTGAAGGCTGGATGTCGACCATGGAGCCAGCAGGGTTGGTTTTTGGTGAGGGCCTGCCTCCTGGGTGGGATATAGTGGCCTTCTCAGTGCTCTGGGTGGGCACTGAGAAAATGAGAGGTCTATCTTCCTTTTTACAAGAACGCTAATCCCGTCATTTAGGTCCCACCTCCAAATACCATCACACTGGGGTTAGAGCTTCAAATTGTGCATTTTGGGAGGACACAAACATTCAGCTCATAACAAGCACAAAGTGTAGGTATCAATAAAATATTTATAGAAGAAAAACTTTAGAAAAAACTAACTGTTGTGTTTATATTAAACCAGCCAACTTGTTGAGCATCTAGTATTTGCAAACCTTTCTTCTGGTCTGGGTGGTTCACAAACCTGGCTATGAATAAAATCAGCTGCAGAATTAAAAAAAAAAAGGACAAAAATCAAATTATTGGGCCCCACCTTAAGGGATTCAGCGGATCTGGAATCAGATATAGAAAGATTTTTAAAAAGCTCTGCAGACGGTGTTAATGATCTAACAAGTTTGAGAACCACTGATACAGGTTTTGGGGACCACAGATCAGACCTCTCCACTCAGTTCACTGTCTGACATCATAAGAAGTTGAAGGATGGTAGTTAAAGCAGTGTTCAGAATACCCCAAGAATAAGGGGCCTTTTAATTTTTTTTGGAAGTAAATTTCCTAGTTGCGATTCCATGATTTTAAAATGTAGCTTAAATGCTACAAATTGGATTTTTAACTAAAAGCACAAATTGGTTCTCTTTGCATTGTTTCTTATAAAACTGTTTTGTTTGTCCCCCAGAGGAGGAGGAGGATGACCTTTTTGATGATCCTCTGCCAGTACCGTTAAGGCACAAGGTTCCAAACCAGCAAACTGTTCACCCTGAGGTTTTGCCAATGGCTGCAGTATCACCAAACCAGCCTGACAAACCGAGACACAGCACAGGATGCTTCAAAGCACACAGCATGCAAACCTCTCTTTGGGCAAACTTTATAGATTGTGAAGAATCCAACAGTGAAAGTGAAGAATTACACATCCCAATCTTACCTGTAGGAGATCCCAGTCCTGTCACACATGAACAAAAGGCTGATGAAGAGATACCACAATGGGAGGTATTCTTTAAAAGAAATGAGGACGGTTTGGAAAACTTCCCTTCCTGCACAGAGGCTGGGGGCTCCCAGTCACCAAAGCTTTTCAGTGACTCTGATGGGGAGTCAACTCATATCTCTTCCCAGAATTCCTCTCAGTCCACACACATCTCAGAACAAGGAAGTCAAGGCTGGGACAGCCAATCTGACACTGTCTTGTTACCCTCTCAAGACAAAAACAGTGCAGATACTGCTTCCTTGAACAAAGGTGGCTACCGACCAAGAATCAAAGAGAATGTTCCTGTCACTCAGATGGAACAAAATGTACTTTGCCCAAAGGACATTTACTCTGATTTGAAAAGCAGAGATCAAGATGTAAATATAGCTCCTAGTGTTTCAGAACTAGCTCCTCTAACCAGTGGGAAACACATACCTCAGGAGGAAAGGCTGCTAACTCTTAGCACCAGTGCAGATTCACAGAGTTCCTCTGACTTTGAAGTTCCATCAACTCCAGAAGCTGAGCTACCTAAACGAGAGCATCTACAATATTTATACAAGAAGCTGGCAGGTGAGAGTATAATAGTTGAAAAAATAAAAAGCTCAGTCTAAGATACTTAAGAATTCAAAACACTTCATTCTAGAGCCAGCACTAAAATATCTATACAAAAAGGTAATAGCCAAAATCATAATAAATTAAAATGGGATACTTAAAAGTGCTCATATAACCTAAACAAAGACAGTAAAGCGGAGACAGAGGGACAAAAAAATTAATGCCAGAAAACAGATAAGATATGGTAGAACTAAATGCAAATAGGTCAATAACTACATGAACATGGCTTAAGCACATCAATGAAGACAGGAAAAATAAAACAACCCAACTTATATGCTGTCTATAAGAAAGTCACTTCCCATGGAAGCAGATACACCATGTAAATATCACTTAAAAGAAAGCTGGATGCAATTCACCAAGATAATCTTAACTGTGTCTGTACCTAACAGCAGCTTCAGAATACACAGGCACACCTTGGAGAGACTGTACATTCGATTCCAGACCACCGCAATAAAGCAAGTCGTGAACTTTTTGGTTTCCCAGTGCGCATAAAAGTTATGCTTACACTATACTGTAGTTTAAGTGTGCCATAGTGTTATGTCTAAAAAAAAAAATGTATATACCTTAAAAAAATACTTTATTGCTAAAAAATACTATCACCTGAGCCTTCAGCAAGTTGCAATCCTTTTGCTGGTGGAGGGTCTGGCCTTAATGTTGATGAAAATGCAGGATCTGTGAAGTGCAATAAAATAAGGTGTGCCTGAACAAAACAAAATCATCTGAAAGGAGAAAGACAAACTAATGCACAATTACTGCTGGGAACTTTTAACACTCCTTTTTCAGCAACAATGTTTATAGAAAATCAGTCAGGATACAGAAGAACTGAATAGCACTCCTCAATCAACTGGATCTAACTGACACACCATCCAACAGCAGAATCCATACTTTTGAAGTGCACGTGGAACATTCACCAAGATAGACCATATCCTGGGTCACAAAAATACTTCAGATTTAAAAAATAAACTTGAACCTATTAGACTGATTGCCACAGGAAAAATCAGCCCTCTACTTACCTCAAAAGATGTTATTACATCACTTAAGAATGTTGTGAAGAACTAAAACTAGAAAAATTAGGACCTAAAATATAATTAAATGGCAGAAGTATAAATATGTTCTGTGAATCGGTCAACTTAAGTTCATCAATTGAAAGGTGCTTTTGCATAGTTGTATATGTGAATTTAATAAAGTTTTATTAACATTAATAAACATTTTGGTATGCTGGCATATTGTAGATTAAGGAGGTAAAAGCAGAGATTTCATTTAAAACAAGTTTAAGTGGAGTCTCTAAAACACTTTGCAGATCATTTACACAATGATGTGCAAGGTAATCAGACCAACAGTAAGTACGAGATCCAAAAGACTAATTAAGGTTACAAAACTTAGCAGAAAATGAATGGGATATTCAGAGGAAGCAATGCCAAGAGGACCCAGGAAGTCCTCACTGTTCCACTCCCAAATGTTGGGAGAACAGATCCCACCCTGTTCATTTAAATGGGGGAAGAACTGGACAGTTACACTTTGAGTTCACATTTCAGCTAAGAAAATGGCACAAGAGGAAGGCTAAGGGGAAGAAGCTGACTTGATTTTTAAGGGATCTAGATAGTGCTAAGAGTAAGGGCCGGGTGCAGCTTATTTCTGATTGGTCTTTGAGGATATGTTGAGTCACACATTTAGGGACACATATCTGCCCTAATGACTTAACAGTAAGTTTTATTAACATGTACACCAACAGAAAATGGCCTGAGCATAGTAAGGAATCCAGGGCAAAGGAATATTAAGAATACAAGGAGTTTTAAGGGAACACTGACCCCTTTTTTTCTAGCTCTGAGGCTGCCTGCCTGAGCTTTGGACAAAATACACTATGATTGGGGCAGGATTAGAGTTCTACTTGTTCCATTTTGGCCATCTCCCCTCAGCACTTCTTAAATGCTAAGTGAATATAAAACCACTGGACAGAACCAGTATGGACTGCAAATCATTAGTTGAATATCTGGCCATAGCTACAATAGGCCTATTACAGAGACACAGAGACATCATCAGTTATACTTCATTACAAATCATGTAGTCAAATGTAACTATATACCTCTGTACATATTGACTAATATTTAAGACTTAATAGTATAGCTTATGATCCAAGGTGGGTGTTCAAAACATGCCTATAAACATTTTCTGAATATCATCTTAGCATTTCATAATCACACCAACAATTTAACACTGCACACTACCAGATTTCCATTGCTTTATATATGAATCTGGCATCATAAATGCTGACTGGATAAATTTAAGCACTGAAAGCAGAACAAACTGATCAAAAAACGTAGTGATCACCAAGGATGTTAAAGTGCAGTTTCATACAGATGCATCAAAAGTCCGTGTGTAAATTAAGTTGGCCTCCCACATATGTGGGTTCCCACACAGTTCAAACCTATGTTGTTCAAAGTTCAATTCTATAAACCTGTACTTCTAAAACTAGTACAGGGGATGCCAGGATGGCTCAGCAGTTGAGTACTTGCCTCACAATTGCCAAGACGGGTTGAATTCCCAGTCCCATGTTCAACCCCTTATGATGAACTGCAGCACGACTGGTAACTGCTGGGATGGCGGTGAAGGTTCTCACCTCCCATACAGAAGGTCCCCAGTTCGGTTCCCGCCCCGCGTGGACCCCCATCCACTTGGGTGAAATGAAACTATGTCACAACTAATGTACAACTACAGAGACAACTCTGGGTGCTCCACACTTCTCTCTCTCTCTCTCCTCTCTCAAAATAAAATCTTAAAACAAAACCAATACAGGTTTATACTTGAAGTACAAAATAATTATCGCTAATACTTAATATGGTGCTTGCTTTGTGACGATGCTTAATTCTTTTACATGCTGTGTATTAACTTCTTTAATCTACACAACACCCTTGGAGGTAGACAGATTTATTATTCCCATTCACAAACGAGGTGGCTAAGGCACAGACAGGTTAGTTCACATAGCTGGTGAGGGGGCGAAGCCAGGACTCTTTAACAATGGCCATTCAGGCACACAGCATCATGCTCTTAAGCACTATGAAGGAAGGCCTCTCAAAAAGAGCACAGCAGTAGTTACGATTAATCATAATGGTTATTTGACTTTTATTTCAAGAACTGTGAAGTATAAAAGGAAAAGTGAGAAGAAAAAGTTTCAAAACACAAGTCTAAACCTCCTTCCTTAGATGCAGGGTAGGGACAATAGCACCAACCTCATACATGTATGAGAAGCACATGAATACTTGCTCAAAGACTTAGATGAAATTCTAAAATCCTTTGCACTTCCACGCAGTACTTAGTGAAATATATTTAAGTACCTGGTGACTAAAAATGCTCAAAAAAATTTAAAAGTATCCATCCACATTATGCTAAGTGAAAATTAAACTTTAATATCCAAATAAATAAACCACAACAACGATGACCTTTTTAAAAGGGAAAGTAACATTTAAAGGAATGGTACATACACACCTTTGGTTAATCTCAACAACAGGTAGTCAGGAATATATCCGTTTTTTCTGCCCCTTTTGTAGCCTTACTGGAAAAAGACAGTAAGATATTCTTAAGGAAACAAAGCTAACCCACAATAAACAGAAAAATCAAATGCCAAACAATTTATTTGATAAATGTTGAAGTATAAGAAAAATAAGTGCTGTCTAGATTTTGCATATAGGGAAAACCCTGAGATCATCAATTGTGTATTACAATCCTCTTATGTAGATACTGAAAACAATGGTGTTACTACAGCTTGTACAATGGATTAATATGCAGTTTAAACTTGATCTAAATATTATCCTTGAACATTTGCTTTATGTATCGAGAGAACAAATTCTGACAACTTAGGAAACAAATTTTAAAAAGCTAAATGTTGACTTAAAATAGTAAAAGCTCCCAACAGTTTCAGTTAAATAATTTCTATTATTTTACTGTTTGAGTTCAGCTATTTAATAACATAAGGGTGACACAGGTAGTTAAAATCTCAAAAGACTCATTAAATTTCTACTAATAAGGATAAAACAAGTTGACTGAAAATAATTTTTCCCTTTGTCCTCCAATTTTCATTTTTTATCACAAAAAGGAGACAAAGTCAAGTAACTAGACAGTAAAACACTGACTTAAATTGTATCTTTAAACCTACCTGTGACAATTACAATTCAAAGTATGCTTGGCCACTGGGATAACCTGTAAAATCAGTGATGTTCTCTGACCACTGATTGCATGTGATTATTTTTTCATAAAGAAAACAAGAAATGACCCCCCAAAAATGTATTTGTCTTGGCACCTTCAAAAAGCCAATTTTGGTTTGTAGATATACTCTGAAGCTTCCAACATGTAAACAATTTACCCTATACATGAAAGAGCAAAGTCACGGGGTACCGGCGTAATAAAATGTAGTTTCTCCAAAAAAAAAAGATTAAAGATTAAGAAGATATCTGAAATACTGCATTCTTGAAGTCAGTTCAATTTTACCTACACTACTTTGAGGTCATTAAAACCTAGGGCAATGAGCTTAGGTAGAATTGCATTAGGAATACTGAAAGGTAGATCAAATTGCTACATTTACCTTTACATTGGATATCATACTTAGATAGCCCAGAATCAGAAACATGAAAACACTGTTTTCCTACATAGTAAAACCTCAATCAGAAAAAACTAACAAAACCAACACTGAATATATTCCATTTCAGTCTTCATAGTTCAAGTAATAAATGGTCTCATAATTCAGGCACACACTTTGAACAAGTCAAGTTTAGCTTTATCACATTTAAAAATTCATTTATAAAATAAGTATCAGTTCAAAATATAGATTATTTTTTAAGAAGAGCTTGCAGGCAATATAAAAATAATTAAATTTGGTGGAAAGGAAATGTTAAAACCACCAGAAATTCAGAAGATGTAGTGTTATCGTGGTATGATATATATCATTAGGTATCGCTGTTCTTAGGAGTATTCTTGTTTTACTGTTTAGACCAGAGGTATTCAACATGGATTTCCAAATTCACATTTTGTAAAGTGGCCTTAAAGCACCTCATTGCCCTTGCCTGGTACTAAAAAAAAACCCTTCTGTGTCATTTCCAAGGGGTATAATGGCCAACTATTCTAGACTTTTAAAGAGTTTTGGAGATTTTTCTTTCACAGCATTAAAAATCTTTTAAAAATAACTGCTTCAGACATCTACCCCTCAAAATGGTCTACATTGCTTCAGAATATAAAATCAAATTGTAATTAAATTTTTCTCATTTATTTTTAGACCTTAAATTTCTGTATAATTAAGATCTCAATGTTTTAATGAAAGAAGTAGAAAATAGAGTATTATACTTCAGCATTACCTATTTGTCTCCAATACAAGAATGGCATTTATAGTAATAAATAGGCAAACAAGAATGCCAACAAAATAAAATAGAACTTTGCATATTTGCCCAAATTGAATTAGCTATTTCTCTAAATTCAAAGAGTATAGAAGGTTGTTTAATATTAGAGATCGTGACATTATCAGTTTAACACTTAAACACAAATACTGAAGGAGGCATTTCTCTATTCATGAAGACTTCTTAAGTATGCATATGCTGATCTGTAAATAGTTTTTTTTTCATGTTTGGTATCTAACCACTAATTAGGTATATTTCAAATTAGTCTATGTGACCCTGTGTCCCTCTCTTCAGAATCATCAGTAATGCATTTGGCCAATAGTGTGAAACATGAATTGTAAATTAATACAGTATATAATCTTGATAATATGTAAAGAGTTCTGAGTATTTATTTTTAAAAATGTTAACGTTAGTAAAAAACAAAGTCACAATTTATCCTCAGCTCTATTTCCTGAAAATTCAGTTGAGGTAACCTCTGCAAGTCACAGCTCCACATTTGCACACAGTTCTGACTCTCTTTTTGGCTGGACTGTAGTCAATAGAATCTGAAGATATATCTCCAAAACCTGAATATGTAGAAAAATAAATACAGGATAAAGAGTTAGGACAATTTAGATGAATTTCAAATTTTCTATCAGTTTTAAATAAATGTGAATATATTCAGAGACAAATCATTATGAATTGTCTTGACAGGATCATATTGGCTAATAAGAAGTAAAGTGTTTGTTATTAGCCTATATTATGAGAATGAATTTCTGAAATGATGAAACTTTACTGCGAAAATCTAATATACAGTTATTCCTTTCATTCATTAAGAGCCATAAAGCAAGGTCAAATAGTAACAATATGTAAAGGGCATTATGCTTAGAAAAATAAAGGAAGAAAAACACGTATATTGTCATCATAAAACAGAATTAAAAAGCCTAATTCCAGTAGGAATAGAGTAAGTTCATATGAGCTTTAAATCACATTTCCAATCTTTTGAGTATCTCACAGTAAAGATTCAGAAATGCAGACTTAACAATTTTTAAAAATACAAGTAGTATTGAGAAAATGTTATAATAAATAAGCTTCCATAATGGAGGTTCTGAAATAAGCAGTTGGCTACGTGATGTAAAACAAAGACTATTACTCTGCCCAAGGTCAGGCAGACGATTCCAGTTTTAGCTGTCAGATTAGCTCTGAGACCTTGAGTAAGAAGACAAACTCTCATAGCCTCATTTTTCATCTTTAATATTAGTTTGGTTCAGATGATCGAAGGTCTTTTCCTATTCCTCAATAGATTCCTCATACTGAAATATTTAAGATCATGAACTGTACTTCAAAACCATACCTTTCATTTGATAATCAAATGTGAGCTCTTCTCCAGCATATATAGTTCTTGTGGAAAATAATGCTATTCGAGGAAGACGAGTATCAAGGTTATCAATGAAAACATTGAACACCTGGAGATTCGGGTCACACTAAAAAAGAACATTGAACCCATTTAAGTAAAAATGACATGAAAGAGTTCTTCTATGTGCCATATAAAATCTTTAATTTTCTAGAATATTAGCTTTTTAAGATGTACTAGAAATTAAGTTTAGAGGTCTCTTTAGGCATGCACATTTAAAAATACTGTTTTCACTTACAGAAAATTCCAGACATACATAAAACTAAAAATATAATAGATCCATATGAATCTACCATGAAGTTTCACCAACTGTTAACATTTTTGCCAGTGTTGATTTAGCTAGTCATGACTTCTTAACTTTTCTGGACAATTTTACTACAAATTGATAACATTATAATTTAATCTATAAATATTTCAGTAAGGCATAAAGAGGTAGAACACCTGGATTAAAAAAAATCTACAGGTATCACCAAAGAACTCAAATTTCATATTGCACGGGGTTTCATTGCTTAAACTTTCGTTTTAAATTGTTTGCTTTTTTTTTTTAAATTGTTTTTGACAGAGACAGAGAGAGGAGAGAGATGCAGAGACAGAGAGAGAACTGAACTGGGGGCACTCCGCAGTTCAGCACATGGGTCCGCATGGGCCAGGGCCGGGATTTGATCCTGGGTCCCCAGCGCTGCAAAGTGAGCGCTTAACCCATTGAGCCATCCCGGCTTTCCCAAAATGTGAAGGACTTAATTATTATTATTATTTTTTTATTGTTTTTGACAGAGAGAGAGATACAGAGACAGAGAGAACTGAACTAGGGGAACTCCCCAGTTCAGCATATGGGTCCGCACAGGCCGGGATTCGATCCTTGGTCCCTGGCTCTGCAAAGTGTTTTGTTTTTTTTTTAATATATTTTTATTTATTTATTTTTATTTTTGACAGAGAGAGAGAGAGAGAGAGAGAGAGAGAGAGAGAGAGAGAGAGAGAGAGAGAGAGAGAGAGAGAGAGCTACAGAGACAGAGAGAGAACTGAACTGGGGGACCTCCCAGTTCAGCATATGGGTCCGCACGGGCCGGGATTTGATCCTCTGTCCCTGGCGCTGCAAAGTGAGCGCTTAACCCACTGGGCCATCCCGGCTTCCCGTTTGCTATTTTGAGATCTCTACACTAAATTCTGGAATATACAAGATCTAGTGAATCATACTAAAAAATCAATTGTTTTTAAAAAGAATACATCTATTCTGAGGATCTCGAATACTACTAAGAAAAAAAATAAAAGTGTAAATCAGAAAACAAGGGAATCAGAGGTCTCTGACATTTCACTGCTAGTTATAAATTAGTTTTTTGGTATACAATCCATCAGAAGTTTAATATAATCTACTTCCTCATATGATCAGCTATGTAACTTACTCCCCAAGACACATTTCCTTGTAATCTATAAAATGTAGATAATGCCAATCTCACAAGCCAAATAGTATGTTATCTCTCTCTACCTGGGTCTTAGTTGGTGCCCAATAACTATTAACCTTCCTTATTTTGGGGAATAATTTTTAGAGGATATGATTATGATTCTGGAGTTAAGGTTCCAGCTACATTCTAAATTCTCTTCAAACATGAGTTAAGAATACTAACTTATAGTTTATAAAAATAGCCCTAAATACATCAATTTCCTATATTCTTAAATTTTATAAAACTGTTAACAGGTTTAATTTTAAGAGAATACTGCTATCTTTAAGTATATTCTAGTTTAGCTGTGTTAACTTCTGTAAGAAACCATACATATTGTGTGTGGTTCGTAAAATCTCTACTTTCTATCTCTTTAACTCCTCTGCTCATTAATTTCCTCCTCTATAGAAGTATAATGCCTATCTTATAAAGTTGCTGGAAAGTTTAAGCAAAGTAATGTGTAAAGACTCTTGCAAAATGCATGGTATTTGGTAGGCATCTCAATGAATTTTCCAGATACAGCAAGAATACAATGACTTAACAGAAGAGGCCCTTATACTAAACAGTTTTGGAAATATTAAAAGGGTATGTGGTTTAAAGAATAATTTCCTCAACTATGGAAAATCATTAAACATAGTACTAAATTAATTAGTCCTGTCTATACTTCAAGTATTTCTTACACTGTGATTAACAAAATGAGACACATTTCCATATTGAGCTGCATCCACTGTGAATTCATCAGATTCATAGTCCAGATCAAAGAGATAGGTGATTCCTTTGTTGTCATATAACTGCCCCCGTCTTTCAGCTTCTTCACTTGTGATTACCTAAAAAGAAAAAAACTGTAGTATATTATATAGCTATTGCTGAACTGAAGAAACACTCATCTATATATCTATTAACATATTAAAACCAACAAATGTTTAAAAAGAAATTAAAGTATCAAAACAAACATTCACACAAATGATTTTAGAAGAGCTCGATGGAAAGAGGTGGGAAGACAATGGAAGAAGAAATGATGATGCCAAAGAATTACGATGGTTTAAATAGGAATTAAGACAACTCAACAATTGACAACTTGAAACCATGTAGTACTTTCATTCTAATTTACTGATGTTGGAAAAGCTACGCAACTATAGCTCTCCATAGGACATAACAGAACGTAAAGGACCAGGTATAGATGTTCAAAAGGCTTATTTTCCCTGTAACTAATCTGTTGTGTGCAGTTACAAATGGAAAGTTGTTAAAAATAAAGGAAAGAAGGTATGTTAAATTTGTGGTCAACTGTATGGAAAGCTTTGTTTTATAGAACAGGTTATTTTCATGAAGTTAGGTAGCTCAAACCCATCATCTATAGTTCTGCTCTTAGCAACACAGCTTTACCACATGCTCAGCTTAAGAAATCAAAAATGTCTCAAGTGATTCATGGTGTCAAGCAAATCTAGCTGCTGCATGATTAAGCCAAAGCAAGAATAACTGGATTATATAAAATCTAATATCCTAAACAATGATTTATAATTTGCCACTGTCTAAAAATATAAGGATCGAAATAAGGATCCAATTTAATTTTAGAATTAGGTGATCCACTTCCAAACAACTTTTAAAATGTTAGGTCTGACAGCCCCAGATATGCAGTCACACTCATTATTTTCTTGTCACAGCTTAACACTCTCCAGTTTAAGGAAGTGTGGTGCTATGGTGAAGTGCACTGATGCTAGAGTCCTGGTTTTGAATCCTGGCTCTTCTTTATTACTATGTTACCTTGGGCAAAATAGTTAATTTCTCTGTGCCTCAGTTTCCTCATCTATAAAGATGAAGATAATACAACTACTTCATAGTTGATAGAATTTATGAATTAATACATAATAAGGTGCTTATAGTAGTATGTGACACATGGTAAATATTAATACTATTTTGTGTATATATACATTATATGTATAAAAATAAATTTGGGGAGTGCTGGAATGGCTCAACAGGTTGAGTGGTTTGCCTTGCAACCTTGAGGTCTGGGGATTGGATCCCAGCCCCGGCCTGTACAAACACATATGCTGAATTGTGGTACAACAATTCAGCATATGGGTTTGGTGAGAAGGTTCCTGCCTCCCATTTGGGAGGTCCCCAGTTTGGTTCCCATGGGGCTCCACATCCACCTATATGGCATGAAACCATGTCACAACTAATGATGTACAACTATGAAGACTGCTCTGTGCCCTCCCCCTTCTCTTCCTCTCCTTCTCCCAAACAATAAAATCTTAAAATAGTAATAATAATAAATTTGTTCAGTATTTGGTAATTTAAAGAATAGTCTTTGTAGCAGAGTTACAAAGAGTTTGGATTTTCTTATGGATACAATAAATGCTTTTATGCTTATCCTATAGGAGAGGTCCAACCTTTTGGCTTCCCTGGGCCACAATGGAAGAACTGTTTTTGGGCCACACATAAAACACACTAATGATAGCTGATGAGCTAAAAAAAAATTTATTATTTTTTTCAAATAGAAACCTCATGATGGTTTAAGAAAGTTGTGTTGGGCTGCATTCAAAGCTGTGCTGGGCCGCATGCAACCCATGGGCTATCATAGGTTGGACAAGCTTGGTATAATACTTGCTCATAAAGCAATGTCCTACTCTACAGTATCGCTTTTTTTTTTTTTAAGATTTTATTGTTTTTTACAGAGAGAAAGAGATACAGAGAGAAGGGAGGGGGCCCAGAACAGTCTCCATAGTTGCACATCATTGGTTTTTCCACATAGTTTCATTCCACAGGTGGGTGTGGAGTTGCACAGGGCAGGAACTAGGCCAGGGTCTCACCCCGGTGAGAACTGAACTGGGGGTACTCCCCAGTTCAGCGTATGGGTCCACACGGACCGGGGCCGGGATTCGATCCTCGGTCCCCGGGGGCTGCAAAGTGAGCGCTCAACCCACTGAGCCATCCCAGCTTCCCCTACAGTATCTTTTACAATGATATAAAAATTGAATTTTGCCAGTTAGACTTAACCAATATTTGATCAAGTGAATGAAGTAAATTACATTTGAAAGGTTCCAAAGTTATCAGATGTTTAGATCTGATTTTCTTCTTAGGAATTTTGTGCGAGCATAGTTGTCAACTTTTAAAATTTACAAATGCCAATTTCACTGACTATAAATGAGTGTTTGTTGAAAGATTACTCTATCTGTTTCTTTTATCATTATTATATATCTATTTTTTATATTCAAGTTTCCATTTCTAACTGTACCAGTGCATCTTTCTCTCAAACCTGAAATTTCTGTCTTTCCAAATGACAATATCAAAATGTGCCAAGTATTAGTTGAGTTAAAAAGGTAACTCTTCAAAAGCATAAACCTTCCATGCACATTATCTGCTATGTAATAAGTTGAACGTACCTCTCCAACATATTCCATGACAAAACTCATTTTTTTAATCTTCACAAGGGTTTTTACACCCCACCCACAGCCATTGCTAGTTCGAAAGATGCAAAGTGAGTACTGTGTGCCTTTTTGTACAATCCTATTGGGACAATCGGGTCCACACTGACATCTTGAGTTGCATTCATAAATGGGGGTACCAGGTGGTATTTTAATTTGTTGGTTTTTATTATAAGCCAACAGAACTCCAGCCTCAGCAGGACAACATTTCTCAAAGAAGCAATCTGTGCATGAACAACCAAAGGTAGCTTCATTGACTAAGCTGATTCCAGGAGCAGGCTTGTATTCATTAATGTAGTAGAAATTTGGAGGCGGGCCCTCTAAGTCAACAATATTTTCAACAAAAATCATCCCTTTGTGATTTTTTCTTCTGTTGAGTTCATCTTGCCATCTCTGCAGAGCTATCCTTTGTTTAGCCTTCTTTACAATATACTCAGCAACAGCAGGTTTCAAAGTTTTGTTATTGTTTTTTAGAGTTACTGCTTTGCCTTTCTTTACCTGAGATAAGTACATATGCTTGTCATTAGAGAATTGCTGAAGTAGTAATGGGCACTTAAGATTTTGCAAAGGTTCCCAAGTATTTGTAGAATCTGGCCATCCTTTCCATTTTACAAGATAATATTCCATATCCTTCAAATAAAAAGAAAATACAAATCAGATTAAGACAGTTCCAAGTATTTAAAATAAATTAATATTGTATAGAGTAAGGTATACATTATCATTTTCTTAATAAAGTTCAGAATATATAATCACAGAATTCTAGAAGATAAAAGTACAAATCATAAAAATAAAACTTTTTATTTATATTACATAAAATATGTGTAGAATTTAGATTCTAAGAGTCGCACCTACTAGTACTGAAATCCATGAATATTTTAAGTGATTAAGTTAAAATGTATTTATCTCGATTATGAAAATATGCAATTTGAAAACCAACAATTTATGATCTAATAGGTTAGTAGCTTAGTTGGCCAGCAGAGATGCAGGTATCCTCTAAGGTCTGTAAGTTAGTATTTTACACTGGGTAAGAGAAGAAAATTCTATTTTTCAGTGTCACAGACACATAGCCCCTATATGTTCTTGAGATACATCTTCTAATACAGTCCCTAGCCACATGTAGCTAATTATTTACCTGAAATGTGGCTAGTCCAAATTTAGAATATTTTAAGTATAATGCACACTGAATTTCAGACTTAGCACAAAAAAATGTAAAATACTTCTTAACTTTAAAACAAGCATTGATTATACATTGAAACAATATTTTGGATTTACTGGATTAAAATTTTCACCTGTTTCTTTACACTTTGTTTAATGTGGTTACTAGAAAATTTAAAATTATACATATGCAGGCCATATTATATTTCTATTGGACAGTGCGATTCCAGAGAATTCTTACCGTATTTAGACTCAACCATGATTGTTTTAGGTATCAGGTATTCAAGCCACCAAGGAACAAATATTTTGATTTATGCCTCTGAGACTGCTGTTGAATGGTTCCTGGAACCTTGCCTTCCTACCCCAGTGATTTGATGTTTTCTTCTCTTAAAGTCAGGCAATGCCATGTTAAGTTTCTCTTTAAAAAGGTGTCAAGAGTGTATAATAAAAAGATTCTGAAGTAAAATCTCTCAATTTTTGTTTTGTTCTCTAGAATAACTAACATATATTCATGTGTCCTTGGGTAAATATGCCTTCTGAAATATGAAAGTGATTAAACAGCATTCCATATTTTTTAGTTACCATTTTAAATTCATATGTATTGATAAAAACTTCATTGGGATACACTTGCTTTTCCCTGAAATTTTTAATAAAGTTTTCATTATAAAGTAAGGATGTCCATGACAGCTGTTTTACAATCCATAATTTATTAATGCCAAATGACCTAGAAGGTCTAAGAAATCAAGTATTAGATATACTGCTAATACCATGAACTACGCAGAGGAGCACTGTGGCAGTTTTGCAGGAGTAAGTCACCTAGTCAGTAAGTGAGCTTATTTTCTCTCCACTGTCTTCATCTCAGTGTTTTATTATATTCCCACTCAATAAACAGCAATGCTTATGAATTAAAAGAACTTTGCTTCTTTATAAAAATGATCAAAATATATTTCCCGTTTAAAAAATGTGCTTCCATTATGGTGTGAGGATATGCACAAAAACTGTACTTCCATAGAAATATATATTGTGATTCCAGAAAGAAAAAAGGGTACACATGTATTTGTTAGTCAAACTGACTAAGGTGTAACTTGGATTTCTCCTTTCTATCAGGTAACTACTACAATCTGGGATCATTGTTAGCAGATACTTGCTCAACAAGATCCACATGGCAATATCTAACATATCTATTCACCTTAATTATAAAAGGCTTTATTTTTTAAAAATTAATTGTTCCTTTCATATACTAGTTTTTTCTACTATACCCCTGGGTTATACCAAAAGTTCCGCAAACAACGAAAGAAACAGGAACACTGGATTCAAATCATATGGTTAAGTCAAATTATTATTCAGCAAAACTAAAAACACTATACAACTGAAGTTTGCTTCTAAAATAATGTATTGACTAATGATGAGTCACTTGTATTGTTAGTGACTAAGTTTTGTATTTAATCACACTGGTACCTACTTAATTTACGAACTGTAAAGATGCTTATAAAATATGAGTGCCTTTGGCAAAATAGTATGGAAATATTAGTAATATTTCTACTTTATAGACTTCTGCCTTTTATACCCATATTTTATTTTTAAAATACAAAAGATACTTCCATTTTGTAAAACAAAATAATTTTAAAGAGAAAAAAGTCTGACTTACACCAATTCAATTACTTTAATACTCTAAAATTTCAAATAAAAGCCAAAAAGTTCATAAGCCTCATATATTATATAAGTATTGTATTTTGATATGTAATCAACTCTTGATTACCCATAGAGATGGAGTAGTCATAAAAAATGACCCATATATTACTCCTGATTAACTTGAAATGAATATGAATTTTTTCTTAATGACATTTCCCCCCACTATGTTTGCCTTAGGTTAAATTCATACAAATACTTTAGCATCTTTAATAAGTATATGAAAGTTTGGGTATAATGAAAATAAGGTAATACTAGCCTTTACAAGTAAAATCTCATTGGGAAAAGAAGGCAATAATATGTAAAATAAGTAGCAATGCAAAGTAGTACAATTTTAAATGCCAAAACAAATAAGATAATAAATACCACTAGAATAAAAAGGGAAATAAATCTAGGTTCATCAGAAAAGGACACAGAAGAAGTGGAACAAGCTTCACTGTGAAAGGCTGACAGGATTTGTTGGGTTGGGAACAAGGCAGGCAGGATGGAAAACAGGAGCAAAAGCCTGCAGCTAAGATTTGCATGAAGTATCCAGAAAACAGTGAAAAGATGGATTTGGCTAGCTTTAAAATTCTGATACTGAAGTGAGATAAAACTGTAATGGCAAGGCAAGAGCAAATTTTATACAACCCTAACCACTTGACTAGGACATTTAAACTGTAGTATAGGCCAATGGTTTTTACAATTCTTAGAAACCATGGTGTTTCTGGAAGGAGCTTTATATATACAAATACATTTAATTTCACCTTATTAGGAACAATTTTACCAATCTTCTAACTGCAAAGTAATGACTCTGTCTTCATATAACTTAACCTTTCTCCTTAGGCTTTGATAATCATGATTCCACAACCTTGTTCCTTTTCTGCAGCCTTTGCCGAGACCACTTCTGCAGCCCATCACTTTAAAACAATGCTGATGGCTCCCCAAAATTTATCTGCAACCCAAAATATCCTATAGCCTACTGGATGTCCAACAGGTTCCTATATCAGCCTATCCAAGTGGAACTTAACACCATCCTTCCTAAACAGATTCTGTCTATTCTGTATTCCCCTTCAAAAGGAATTTTACCCATCTACCTGGTTACACCAGTTGCAAACCAGGAGGTCAATCTTGATTCCATCCTCTTCTCAGTCCAATCTGTCATAAAGTTTATTTACATACTTGTTCATGTCTATCTCTACTACTTATAGTTACTTCAGGCTTTCAGTTCTTGCCTGGATTATCACACTCATTTCTTCCCTACTTCTAGATTGACAATACCCCAATCTATCCTTTATTAAAGTGTAAAATTTTCTTATAAAAAAATCCACCATTCCAGTCATTCTGTGATTTTTCTTGCTTAAACATTTTAATGGCTTCCCCATGGCCTAAAGAATTAAATTCATACTTCCTATTTTAAACAAAGAAGACCATTCTTGATTGGGTCCCTGATACTGCCTGTCTCAATCTTCCATTATGGCCCCATTTACACACTACCCTCTGGCCACATTGAACTACAGTGATTACTTGAAAATGACAAGCTTTTTTCATATCTTTCTGCTGCTTTGTTCACGAAGCTCTAGTTAGAATGGGCTCTTCCATTTGCCCAATGAGCACTTGCTTATTTCAGTCTCATATTTTATATGTAGAAAAACCTACTCGTCTTTACCTCAGCTCAAATGTCATCTCTTCCATGAAGTCTTTCCTGTCTCTCTTGCTCAAGGACTTTTCACTATCAACCCCCCTCCCCCACTTGTGTTCCTATTTTGAATCTAAACTGTAAGCCATTTATTTGTAGGAAGGAATGGAATCTTATTTTTGTAGCCCCAGAATCCAGTACAACTGCCTACAATATCTTAGACTTTGACTAAATATTTCTGAATGTATAACAAAAACAAATACACACACACACATATCTATCGACATGTATGTAATATAAAAATGACAAGTTATTATATGAATCCTTAACAGAAATACAAACTGTTAAATTTAACCTGGAGATAGTAATTCATGGTTTTTCAATATCTGTTCTATCATCTGCTGTCTGTAGCCAAAAAGTGATGGCAAGCACAAAAACTTCAAAAGTATGCCATATTTTTCCATGTATAATGCACACATTTTTGCCCAAATTTGTGAGGGAAAAATAAGAATGTGCATTATACATGAGTAGTACTAATTCTGTATCTATACAAATGTTTTTAATTCTTTTATTTATGCTTATGAGTTAAAAATGTAACTGTAGAAATCAGTAACAATATCCATATGCAAAAATAAAAATTTGATTTTTTCCCCTGAAAATTTGGGCCAAAAATGTGGGTGTGCATTATACATGGCAAAATACTGTATATATGGGAGGACAAAAAACAAACAAAACCCCCCCCCCCAAATGTCTATCTTCCCATTAGCTCATTTTTCCTACAAGTTTTAAAATAATTATTATATTCAGCATTAGTGGTAGAGCAGGTTGAATCCAATTACAAAAATACGAGGGTCCTAGGGGTGCAGTTTGAAAACTACATGGTCAATGGAAAGTCACTGGATTATCAGGCTAGTGATTGACAGAGGAGGAGCTGTGAGAGCTAGGATAGAAGCCTATGACTGACACAAATGAGTAACGTGACCCTGGAGAAGTTCTTTCTTAGAGCTGTTTCCCTGATCTCTAAAATATGAGTTTTCTCTAATGACTTCTATGTTATTGCAGTCCTCAGTAAACCACTCTAAGTACAATCAGTCTTTTAGGAATATTAATCTATTATTAGATGTGAAATATTGTTTGTATGTGCCATGAAGTACAGTGGTGGTTCCAGAGACAAAGAATTACCTGGATCCTTTAAGAAGGCAAAGCTTTGGGTAATATTTCATTCTTAACATTTGCTTACTAAACAATTATTAATTTGTATAAATGTGAATGGGGGTTTGGTTCTTCACTGATGAGTTAAGTATGTTAATAAAGAGGACCCACATGGAAATAGAACTGACTCTGGGTGGTAAGCACATAATGTAATGCATAGATGATGTAATGTAGAATTGTACACTTGAAACCTATACCAACCAAGTCACCACAATAAATTTAACAACAACAAAGTACCCATAGTTTTGTCAGAAATGTTTCTGCATGAAGGTGTGACATGGCACAGAAAAATCACATAGCACTAGCTACCTCTATTTACATCTTCTAAGTTCAACTGGACCCCAACATGAACTCTAAACACTAACTATCCTGTTGGTTCCCCATTTAGCATTCTTTCCATTTCCCAAGTTGGCTATTTCAGATCTTCTCCACTTTCTACTCCAGGTCCCACTCCCACTCTCTCTCCTTTATCTTCAGTAATGCATGGCCTTTCTTCCTAATGCAGAGAAAACAGAAACAACTGGGCATAAATTCCCTTCATTTCTACCCTCCCGTAGACATGTGATTAGAGAAGGTGAATGCAGATACAACAGAAGAGATGTACTTCCTCCATCAATTATCCTTCCTCTCCTGTCTCTTCAGTTTTTCCCTCGCTACTAGTTCTTACTTTTTAAAAGCAAAATGTAACTAAACCTCCTATGAGCTATAAGTGCTTAAGTATGTAAGGGATCGCTAAAAGATAAATTACTAAAAGTTGTGAGACTGGAGACTAAAGTCAGAGGGGTGGAATATTTCTTTTCAGACCTTTTATAACTTTCAATTTTTAAAAATCACATGCATATATTATCTACTCAGATTTTAATAAAAAAATTTAACTTATAAACACTCTTAAATGAGTTGTCCATATTACTCAACTCTACCTTCTCACCTCCAATTTACTCTTTAATTCATCCTACTTTGGTTTTCTAAGAGCATCTCAATGACCCTTCCATTGCTTAATCCAATGAGCACTTACAGTTCTTTGACCCACTTATCACTATTCTATTTTGCTGATATTATCTCTTCCTTAGGTTTCCATGATTTACTCTTCAGGTTTTCTTACCTTTCTTACCAATTTGTCTCAGTCTTTGACAATTCCTCCTATGAGTTCTCCCTAACTATTTCTCAGCCCTTGTTCTTCTCTCATTTCCTTTGCTTAGATTACTACAATAGCCTATTACCACTTTCCATCCATTCATGGCACAATAGCTAGAGTAGTATTTTCAACACATCCATCTTCTCATGTCACTCCACTGCTCAAAACTACTAAGTATTTCCCTAATGCTCTTAAGATAAAGTCCAACATTCTCTTCTTGGCCTATAGGGAGCTGTACTTTCTGGGTTCTGTTCATTCTTCCTGCCTCATTTCAATCCCTCCTGCTATGTTCTTCCATTCATACCTTCTATTCCTTGAAAAAGTCAGGCTCTCTTCTGCCTCAAGACCCTTCTATACTTATCTTTTCATCCTTTAGTACTAAGTTTAAACATCAGTTCCTCATGGACACCTGCTTAGTCTCTGCAGGGTAAGTTAGATCCTTCTGTTACATTAGCACTTACCTCAACTATAATGAAGTACTTTGTACAGTGATATTTAAAGTTTTTTTACGCTCACTAAAAGAGAAACTCCCATGATATGAGGAACCATACCTCTGTGTCATTCACTGTTGAGATCCTTAGTGCCTATCAAATGATATGGTAGATGGCTAATAAACATCCACTGAGTTAACGAATGGGTAACTTTATCCATCCCCAGGGCTTTAATTGCTATAGTTTTGCCAATTACTGCATTTTTCCATGTATAAGATGCCCCCATGTATAAGACAACTCCTACTTTTATAATCCAACATTAAGAAAGAAATACAACAGTTACTCCCATGTATAAGATGAGCCCCAATTTTTGGTCTAATGATGTAAGATAATAGTTTTGTCTTATATACAGAAAAATACAGTACTTCACAATCTATGTTTCCAGTTAGTTCTTATTCTTGATTAGAGCCACATTTCCAACTATCTATTAGTCATCTTACCCTTAAATGTTGCCAACTTTCTCCAAACCCAATCTAGTCCTCCTATCCTAATCCTCCTATATTGCTAAGTCTTGGTGAACAGTCTTGTATCTATACTACTGCAAGTCAGAATCTCAGGTTTTCCTAGATGTGAATCCCTCACTGCCACATTCCCATTTGATCCCTGGATCACTAAACCACACGGTTGTAAATTTTACATCCTTGATAATTAAAGAAATTCACCTACTTTGCTTCATGTCCATTGTAATTACTTTAGTTCAAAGCACCATCATTTTTTGCCTAGATTATTTCAACAGCTTTTTGGAACGTGCAAGGTATGCATCTGTCATTCCTTACTCTAACAATCCATTTTCCTCATTACAGAGAAAATTCTCTGAATTACACATTTGATTGGTCACTTTTTTAAGAACCTCCCAAATGACTCCCCATTGCTATAGAATAGCTGAAAGTCCCTTCACTCATCTTTCATTCATTCCCACTCCTATCTCCTACCATATTATTATCTATACTAAAGCCATAATGAATTACAAAACTTGTCTTTTCAGGCCTTGTTGGATATCACCTCTTCTGTGACCTAGCCTAAGTGTACCTCCCGCAGACCTTGCAATGCCTGCAATAGCACTTACTGTATTATATGGCAGTGGATGATTTACTTGTCACTCTTTCTCACTAGGCTCTGAGTTCCTTAAGGTGAGGGACAGTTTCTTATTAATCTTTATCTTCCCAGTGCCTGATATACCTGACACAGAGAAGAAACTCCATTGTTTACTGAGTGAGATTATAGAAAGAAGAAACAGGAGATAGTAGGTAATAGACTGCTGCTATAACGTAAGCATGAAACTATGAAGGTCTAGTCTAAGTGATTGTAAGGATTGGAGATATCACTAAAGCAAAAGCCAATTCAATTCATTAACTACCAACTACCTATTATGTACGTACTAGGAACTACAGTAAGACAGTCCTGGCCCTCAAATGGCCAGTAATTTAGCAGAGAAGAAACAAAGTTATAAATGTGACAAGTTCTAGAATAATTAAAAGAACAGTGTTTTTTAAGTCCTGGACATAACAATTTTGCCTCAGGTGGAGAAGGAAACATGGCTCTATAATAGGTGATAACCTTTCAGCTGAACCTTGCAGGCTAAATAGGATTTTGCCAAGAAGAGAAGGGAAACAACAGTGTTTCAAAAAGGAAACTGGATGAGAGAAGCAAAAGGGCACAAAGGTGCATAATGTGTTCAAGGAATTAGAATATAAGCTATGCCTGTTTTTAAGCTGTGTTTCCAATGCTTAGAATAGTGCCCAGCTCATAGTAGGTACTCAGTAAATCTTAGTTTAATGAAAGAATTTATAAGTATTTCCATGTGGAAAGTAGGATATACTCATATAAAAGATGAAGTTAGAAAGATGGTTGGTGGCCAGATGATAAAGAATCTTTGTCCAAAGGGTCTCAGCTTAGACTGGCAGACAACAGGGAGCCATTAAAGTCTAAAGCAAGCTTGTTCAACCTGCGGCTGGTAAGCTGCAGCCCAGGACAGCTTTGAATGTGGCCCAACACAAATCCATAAGCTTTCTTAAAACGAGATTAGTTATTTTGTGATTTCTCTCTCTCTCTTTTTTTTATAAGCTCATCAGCTATTGTTAGTGTTAGTGTATTTTATATGTGGCCCAAGACAATTCTTCCATTATGGCCCAGGGAAGCCGAAAAAGGTTGACACCTCTGATCTAAAGCAAGGCCACAATGCAACCAGAACTGTGTTTCAAAAACAACTGTAATGGTTTTGAGTAATATGGTATTGAGACAGTGTCTCTTATCAGCTAAATGGTGGCAAACACACAAGAAAAAAACAGGGTCATAAAATCTTTTGCCTGTTGTGAGTGAGTGAGTATGTGTGTGTAAGAAAGGAAGAGGTGTATGTTGAAATTATACTGGTTTATGGAATAAGTAACATAGACTTTGATCAAGATGGCTGAGTAGGTAAATGTTGGGCTCACCTCCTCCCATGACCATATCAAAATTACAACTAAATTATATTAATAGAACCATCAATGAGAACCACCTGAGACTAGCTGAACAGAAGTTCTATAACTATAACCTTGATACCAAAACCAGACTAATAAACTGAAAAAAAAAATTACAGGTCAATATCCTTGATGAATATAACATACATGCAAAAAAACCTCAGCAAAGTATTTGTAAACCAAATTCAGTAATACATTAAAAAGATCATACACTGGATAGCCTTTTATGCACCCTATATTTATGACAGCATTATTTACAATAGCCAAGGTACAGAAGCAATCTCAATGTCCAGTGACAGACAAATAGATGGAGATGTGGTACATGTATACAATGGAATATTACACAGCCATAAAAAGAATCAAGTCTTGCCATTTGCAACAACATGGATGGACCTAAAGGGCTAAAGGGTATTATGCTAAGTGAAATAACTGAGATTCAGAAAGACAAATACTGTATGCTCTCACTTATTGTACGAAATCTAAAAACCAAAATAAAAAACAAAACATAAACAAACTGAGAGATAGAGAATAAACTGATGGCTGCCAGATGGGAGGGGGGTTAGGGGATGGGTGGAAAAAGTGAAGGGAGTAAGAAGTACAAATTCCCAGTTATAAAAATAGACACAGGGATGTAAGGCATAGTATAAGGAAAACAGTCAATAATATAATTATGTA
>PVKE010024316.1:0-23904 GCA_004027555.1 Craseonycteris thonglongyai | reverse complement strand
GCCTCTGGGTCGTCACTGGTGGGTCTCCGGGTCGCGCTCCGCGGCGGGTCCCCACACGGCTCCCTTCCCTTCTCTCTCCCTCGCCTCCGTTCCTCCAGCTTTAGGCGTTTCCTGTGATGAGCGGGTCTCAGCCGAGGCTGTGTGTTGCTTAGGGATTCTCTGGTTGGAGTTTAGTTGTTTAATTTGTTCTTTCCAGGAGCGGTTTCAAGAGCTCCTCTCACGCCGACATCTTGATGACTTCTTATGTAATTGCTTTTCTGCGCTTCCTCTTACCCTGTCTCTGTTACCAGGTCCTCCTTTCCCCTTCCCTTCTTGCTTTCACCTACTTTCAGCCCTACCACTGTTGTCCCCAAAAACCTTGAGAGGAAGTAGAGGCCTGAGTGAGCTCCTTAGGGCCCCGCAGGCCAGGGGTAACTGACAACCAACTGAAGTATAAGCTGGCACAGTGCCCAAAGGGAGGAGTTTCTTCCTGAGTTGATGAGAAGTAATGGGCAGGGCTGGGACACAGGTCTAATGTCTTCTAGGACAGGCTTGCCTCTTAGAATGCTCAGCCCATTCTGACTATCTTCACGATCAGATGAAATGGTGCATGTTTTTATCCCTGGGTCTGAAGCCCAGCAAGTCCTGAACGTAGCTTCCCACCAGCCCAGGGCCCAGGGACTCAGCTCTCAGAGGCAGGCCTCCCTAGTCCCTCCTTCCCTGAACCTGAGTCTACCCAGGCTGCCTGGCTACCCTCCTTCCCTCCCCACACTTAGACCCCTGACCTACCCGTGCTTCCTAGGAGTGTAGTGGGAGTCCACATAAAAGAAATGGCCAGGGCTAACAAGCAAGTAGAAGGTGACTACCCAGAGGCCAGAAGACAGATGGGGTCTGCACAAAGCTGTGAGAAGAAGTAGAGCACTCCGTTTCCATCCCTCCACCCCTTCCACCCATCACACTCCTTCACTGCAGGGGGAACCTGTGAGAATGCCCAAGAAGCCATGTTGCAATGAGCAGCCATTTCTTCTCTTTTATTTTTCTCTCTGTACACTGCTTTTGAGTGGTCAAGGGGCCTTTGGTGGCCTGATCAGAGTTCTTACTCTCCCTGGTCCCCAGGGCAAAACAGAAAGCCTTATTCCCAGGCATGGTGGGTCAACGACTAGGAAGTTTGGTGGGGGGCAGAGTTTTAATTCTAGGAACTCTAAGGATGGTCCCGGGGAACTGTGGGGCCAGGAGGAAAGGGAGTGTTGAGTGATGGTTATCAGAAGGGAAGGCAGGAAGGAGTTCAGCAGTTAGAGAACACTGGGAGGGAGCTCAATAGCACATCCATATCTTCAGTTCTTACTCCCTAATCATGCTCAATCAGTGTTGTTTGAAGGAATTTATGAGTGGGTGGAAATATGAAAAATCCTTTTGTTTTAATCACGTGTATCTAAAACCATGTGGAAGAAAAAAATGGCCAAAGTTGGAACAACCTGAGCAACAAAATAAAGTGCTATTGCATTATAATCCAAAGTATAAAATAAATATCCATGAGTTTGTACTAATACTCATAAATGATTGATTGAATAAATAAGTGGGGAGAACAGACAAATCTCCAATGCAGAATAATTCCAAATAATTTATGTAGACACTCTTGGGGGCAGTATAACTTCTACCCTTTAAATGTGGGCTCTCTTTGCTTCCAAAGAGCAGAGTATGAAAAGGGAAGAAGAGCGACCTCACAGCGGACAAACTCGGCAAACGCCAGCTGGGCCTGGTGATCAAGGTTGAGGTCAACAGCGGTTATCATGTTGCTCGTATGCATCCTTGCTACGATGTGATGAGAATGACACTTAATCTCCCTGGTCTTCCTCCCCCAAACCTCAAACCCTATGAGAAAAAAACACCAAACAACTTTCAAAGTGAGGACATTACACAATACGTCACCAGTACTCCTCACAATGGTCAAAGTCAGAAAATAAAAAGGAAATTCTGAGAAACTGTCACAGCCAAGAGGAGCTGAAGGAAACTGATGATCAAATATAATCAGGTGTTGGGAGCCAGTCAGGAGCCTGAACGGAAAGGTTTCTGGGGGCCTGGATGGCAAGGCCTTGGCCTCCCCTTCACCTCCCCTTGTGCTTATGTATAGAAAAGAGTGTGTACGTGCAGCTTCGCATGAAGGTCAGACCAGTTGATTGGTTACTAGGCCCTGGGTTAAAAAGATATGCATGGGGAAGGGTCTGCTTGTTCCTGATAACAAATCTGCTTATGCTAATGAACAACCCACCCTGTACTTTAGGAATGTCTCTTAATCTCTTCCCTATTCCTTGTAATGATGTTAACTTCTGCTATATAAAGCAAGCAATAAAGCTACTCGGGGCTGTCTTATTGAGGACAGCCCACTGACAATTTTGTTGGTCTTTAATTTCCACCACTCGAATTTGGGGACTTTGTTCATCCAGGCTGGCTCCTGGCAATCAGGTATTCTGGATAGGATCCTGGACCCAAAAAAAAAGATGTCAGGGGAAAACTAAGGAAAACTGAACAGGTATGGACTTTAGTCAATAATGACATGTCATTATTGATTGATCGATTAATTAATTATGACAAATGTACCATATTAATGCAAGATATTACTAATAGTGGAAACTGGGTATGAGAACTGTGGAATATTCTCACAACATTTCTGAAATCTCAAACTATTCTAAAATTTAAAAATGTAGACTGTTTAAAAAAGCAGACCTCATTTAAAAATGCAAAGAGACTATTTACACAAAACCTGTTTATAAATACTCAATAAATAACAGGAAATAAAATGTATTTTTTTTTAATTAGTTTTGGGGACGTCAGAATAGCTCAGCGGTTGAGCGCTTGCCTGGCAATTGAAAGGTTTCAAGTTTCATTCCTGGCCCAGGACATGCAACCCCATGTATTGAACTTTGGCACAACTGGTCACCACTGAGATGGCACCAAAGGTTCTCCCCCCACCCCCACCATGCAGGAGGCCCCCAGTTAGGTCCCCTTCCTGCATGGCCCCACATCCACCTGTGTGGAATGAAACTATGACACAACTGATGTACAACTATGGAGACTGCTCAGGGCCTTCCCCCCTTTCTCTCTCTCTCTCTCTCTCTCTCTCTCTCTCTCTCTCTCTCGCTCCTCTCAAACAATAAAATAAATCTTTAAGATTAGATATAAAGAACATAGATTGCTGCCATTGAAGTGACTGGTTTCTCTAAGATGTGCTTGCTGTACCATACACCAGCTACGTAGGTATGCCAGGGGCTGTTGAATTCACATGGCTGGTTTTCCCAGTTGCTTGTAACCTAGCTCTCCTCTGGCATGTTCAGCCTTCAGAACTCCCTCTTCAGGTAGTGAGTGTTTCACCTCCCTAAAATGAGCAGACATTCTGGTCTGCTCACGATTCCACATGTCAGTGGCCCTCTCAGCCCTGGTCCTGCTGAGGAACTGGGCCCCGGGAGCCCCAGGGAGAAGGGTGACCACTCCCCCCACCTCCCCAGGAGAGAGGAGCTGGGAAGCTGGAGTTTCTGAGGCAAATAACCAGAAGGCTGGAGTCCCAGGTGTCACTAGACACAAGAAGGCTGCCCAGGTAAGAGAAGAGGAAAGGGGGAGGGCTCTACAACTACTTCTTGTCTGTGGGGTGGGGTCTACAACTACTTCCTGACTGTGACCATGTGTCCTCACCATGAGGCTCAGGTAAGTGCTCAGCTACCCGACTTTAACTGGACTTCTTGGCTCAATTAGAGGCTCTGGCCTGCATTAAGACCCTATAATCTGTGCCAGCCCCCATTTCTGACCCCCACGGTGTCTAGTTCCCTCATGGCCCACTCCTGACTACCATGCTGGCCCTGCCTCAGACTATGCAGGAGCTTGTCCAGCCTCGAGTGTGTCCAGGGGCTGCTCCCAGCTAACATCACTGTGTGGTTCCACAAGGTGGCCCTCTGGCAAGAAGGTGGTGCAGAAAACTCAAGCCTGCAGTCACTCCTGCCCTGAGCACATAGCACCCAGCTGTACACTATGGTCCTGATCCTGTTGGATGGTTTGTCACTACTCTCTTGTGGACACTCTTTGTTCCTGTCCAGGCAGACTGTGAGTTTTCCAAGGGCCAGGCTGGCTTCTCTCATTTACTGTATAAGCTCTGCCTTGTATAACCCTACGTTATACAAGGGTTATCAGTTGTTGTCTGTGCATGTTCCTTGATCTGATGAGGAGACCACAGAGCACATGTCCAGCCTCTTGCATTTTTCCTTGTGGAGGCTGAGCTACAGGACTTCACAGAGTTTCAGTTGAGCTGGGCATTTAACCCTGTCCTCAACATACACCCAGTGTTTAGCCCCCACTGAACAGCCCTTATCCACCCCAGCTTCCTCAGTGTGTCCCCATAATCCATGCAAATGGGCCCAAGGTGGTAGTGGAGGAGACTGCAGAAAAAGGACAAAAGGACAGAGGCACCAAAATATTAATATTAATACAAGCCCTTTCTTTGAGAAAGAAAAATAAAAAGTCAGAAGTGTGATTCTCTCTTTAAGAGGGAAATCTATGTTAAGTGAATGGAAACTGTGAATCAAACCACCCAAGTGTAAAAGTACCGTGTGCTATAAAAAGTTTTTATCTGCAATAATAAGAAGTTAAATTTACAACACGGAACTGAAAGCTTTGATAGCCAACTAGTTGTGTTGAAAGGACTGCTGTGGGACAGAATTTCCTGTAATGATGATTTCCGTCATCCCCTATCTTCCCGTCCAACAGAGTAGCCACCAGACATGTGTGGTTGTGGAGCAACAGACATGTGGCAAGTACAACAAGGGAACTGAGTTTGTATTTCTCATTTCATTTTAACTGAATGTATAGAGCCACACATGGTTAGTGGCTAGAGGTTAAACAACTCAGCCCTAGATGATTGAGATGAACTTTAACAAATACCCTGTGCCTCTTTCAAGGGGTAGAATTCTTTAATGTGTTGTCTTTGTGAATGTCAAAATTATAAAGCTAATAAGAGGTAATGTGTAAGGATATCTTTGTACATTGTCTAAAAGACAGTATTCAAAATATGATGATGCTTTTGATTGGGAAAGACATCTTAAATGAGATCCCAAAACATGTCATGAGGGAAAATGGATGGCTTTCATTAGATTGTCAAATGCCGGCTCCCCAAATATCACGAACATAATGTGTTGATAAGAGAAAGCTGAGTTTAAGGTTTTGGGGGCTCAGGGAGAAGACCGCCTGGGCAGAGCTGTGGGAGTGTCTTGGGAAGAGGCAAAGTCAGAACTTATGGAGAGATTGGCTTCAGGCAGGTCTCAAGAAGTAGTTGGACTGGGGTTGGGGAAGGCCTGCAATGTATTAATCCAGGATTGATAGAAACTGCAAAACAAAGATTTTAAAGCAGGGATTTAGAATCTTAGTGTGCAAACTATATCTTGATGCTTTCCATTGGAGAACTGATGAGTCCTTTTGGAAGTTACTATCATGAACATTCAAACCTTATACCCGGGCAAGAAAACTAGAAAAGTAAAGTAATGCTAACCAGGACAGGGGGATAGGAATGTTAATATAGGCAGTAGAAGTGATTTCAGTTCTCAGGGTCAAAATGGGATGTGGTTATCGATGGTTTCAATTCACAAAATAAAATTTTACATTCAAACAAAGGGTATTCTGGACCAAAGCAATGTCGGGGAACACCTCTACAATGACACTCTGGCCATCTTACATGCATGCACAGCAGCCATGCAGGCGAAGGCTAGAATGACAGCTCATCTGAGTCACGCAGAGAATGAGAGGACGGGAGGCCAGTGTGACCATCTCCCACTCACCTCCCGATCTCTGGGAGACAGTTCCTCATCACCACCCATGTTCTGATGGTGGGAGGCGCTTTCTTCTCAGAACAGAGATGTGGGCTGTGAGGCTACAGAGCATAGTCACCCATGGGCTCCTCAGCTGTGAGATGTCATGCGACATACCTGGCAGTTATTTGGCCACCTGTACTCTGGCATGAGGGCTGAGCACCATGGGGAGCTGACACTTTTGGTTAATCTCCCTGACACTGTCTATGTGAGTAATAAACTGTCTAAACCTAAAAGCAGCTCATTGTATCTTTCCTTGCCTAATCAGTCAGGCCTCGTGGGCTTGGCCAGTAACAGATGAAAGACCAAGAGAAGGTATTTGCAATATCAAAAACTGACCATGGATTAACATCCAAACGAAGCAAGGGGTTTTTAAAAATCAACAAGCAGAAGAAAGAAAATCTATCCGAAAAAATGGTCAGAAGTGGATGATATACAGTGCAGTAAAAATCAAATGCCAAATAAGCCTATAAATAGGCTGACCTCATTAGTTATCAGAGAAATGCTGCTTTTAAAATTCTGAGGTGTCACTTCGTATTCATCAGATTGGCAGGAACTCGAAAGTTGAGTAAGAAGCAGTGTTTGTGAGAATGTGCGAAAGAGTGGATCCTTAAGGAGAGGAGGATGACCCAGCATATTGGAGAGCAATCTGGACTGTGTATGTGGAAGAAATCATGGCCATTCTACACTGAATGTCCTGCCCTTGAATATATACTCTATTGTCATTTATGACCACTGTATTGTGGCTACTGTTTTTTGTGTCATGTTTAGGAAATACTTGCCTACTCCATGGTCATATTTTCTGTGTTTTCTTCTAGAAGCTATATTGCTTATAATTTTTATATTTCAGTGTATGAACTACTTTACATTAATTTTGTATGTGGTATGAGAGGAGGACAAAAGCCTTTGTGTGTGTGTGTCACTATCCAGTAGATCAGGGGTGTCAAACTCAATTAAAACACGGTCCATTTGGTGCAACAGGCAAGATTTACGCGGGCCACATCACATTTACAAATGTCGCTGGAACTGAGTCAGCGCGTTTATACATGCCCACAGGCCCCCAGGAAAGGCACTGGGCCACGTGTATACTTGTCTTCAGTAGTTAAAGGGTTAACGAGGGACTTGTGTGTACGGTATTGCCTCGATCTCCCCGAAGTGCTATTTTCTTAACAATTTTTTCTATTTTCATTTTATTTTAGAGCATCATGGGCCACAAAAAATTACCTCGGGGGCCGCATGCGGCCTGCGGGCCACCAGTTTGACACCCCTGCAGTAGATCATCACCATTACCAACTTGTCCCACTCAATCACAGAGGCACTTTTGTGGAAATTAGGCAATGGTGCATATGTAGGGATGTGTCTAAACCCTTGGTCTATCTGGCTTGAGGCCAACCAAATGTGCATATCTTCTGTGGGTCCTCCAGGAACATGAACAAAGCTGTTTACCTTTAAATCCTACTTTTTTTTTTTCTGGGGGTTTGCTCTTTATTGTTGTTGTTATAAGCTGTTGAAGCAACTTAGGTGTCCATCACTAGGGGAATAGAAAAGTAAAATGCAACACTTTAAACACTTTACATTATAAGGAATCCTACATATCAGTAAAAAAAAAAAAAAAATCAAAGGCTTAGATTTATACATAGTAAGAACAAGACTCAGTAGTACAATATTGAGTTAAAATTTATAAACTGAGTTATACTTTTCCAAAAATGTTAAATCATGACCCTCATACAGATACAAATAAATACATGTTAAATCTTTTATTTAACTCATACTCAGTGAGTGAACCAGGTAGATGTCAGTTAGAAAAAGAAGTCAAGAAGCATGAAGGTATAAGGTGTGAAGAAGGGTTGAGGTGAATTTTTTTAAAGATCTATTTTATTGTTTTTGACAGAGACAGAGAGACAGAGAGAAGGGGGAGGGCCCAGAGCAGTCTCCATAGTTGTACATCATTAGTTTCCAACATAGTTTCATTCCACACAGGTGGACGGAAGCCACACAGAGCAAGAACCAGGCAGCGGGAGGCTGGGGGTCGAACCAGGAGCCTTCCACATGGGAAGCTCACCCTAGTTCAGCATATGTTTCTGCACGGGCCGGGACCGGGACTTGATCCCCAGACCCTGGGGCTGCAAAGTGGACGCTCAACCCACTGAGCCATCCTGGCTTCCCCACAGCTGAAATGAATTGCATGGGGAGATAAACCAATTTGGGGATTTTTTTCCCCTCCCACAGCAGAGCAAGGAAGACAAAACAGAATTTGCAGATCTATGAACTACCTACAATTTACAGAATTATAAAATAGCTCTCATCAAATCAGAATCAAAGAACACAGAAAGACTGTGCTAGAGACAATGCAATTTCCATGGGAGGGCATATTTTTATACAATAAAAGAGATTCATGTAAACTAAAGCACATGAATCAATTATATGTTTTTAAGAATCTACACAAGTCTAAGTGCACATATGGAAAATAGATTGAAAGAATGCACATTAAATATATTAAGAGGGAAAGGGTAGGAATTGCAGCTAGGAGATAAAGGAAGGAAAAGTAAAAAACCATATTACACCAAATGAATGGTGAAGTATTCCCATGGATAACTGTGTCCCGCAGAATAAGGAGTATGTTAGTTCAGTTTGAGGCACTTGAAAATCTTAAGAAAAAAAAACAAACCAGCTAAAATAAATATATTCACATTCTTTATTTGCAACTGTTCTTCTCATCTGTCCAGTAGGTAGGCTTACCTCATAACCAATGAGAGGATTTGAGTCCTGCCTGGATGGCAACTGCCTTACCCAAAACCACACCCTGTGGTAGGAGTGTTCAAGTAGGAAGAACACTGGGCTGGGAGAGTCTGGATATAGATGGCCAAGGACATGGACTCTCACGGAGATTAACCGGTAAAGTGGTCCAGGCCTGAGGTGATGACGTCTCTGGACCACCCTGCAAGCCAAGGAGGTAGAATGAAACGATTGCTTCTCCTCAAGCCCCAGCAAGGAGCCTGGTTGTTGAAGACCAGCTCCCATCCACAAAAAGGCCTGCCCTTGCTTCCAAAGTAGTTATTTCTTTTTATTCTTTTTATTGTTAAATTTATTGGGGTGGCATTGGTTGGTAACAATTACATAGGTTCCAGGTGTATAATTCTACATTACATTGTCTATGCATTGCATTATGTGCTCACCACCCAGACTCAGCTCTTTCCATCACCATATATTTGATGCCTCCTCCCTACTCCCCACCTCTTTGGTTACCTGAGGGTAAAGAGAAGGTGGATGATTTCTGATTTAATGAGGTTTTGAAAAACTTCAGTTTACAGGATGCTAAAATGGAATATTTTCACTTATGTGACTGCCATGGGAGCTGAATATTCTGAATGTCACTGAACAATTAATGATCATATTAGTGCCACAGAAATAGATTAAAGGAGATTGATGGGAAATAGTTGTCATTTTCTTAAACACACTGACATTTATAAAAAAGTACTATAAGTTTTGGAACCAGAAAATATAGAAATTTATTCTCTGTGTCTATATCTTTCTTTATATGCCTTCAGTGTGTTGTATAGCATATAATGTGTAATATATTCTTTTTGGTAAGTAGAAACTTGTTATTATGACATAACTTTATAATAGACAAAAGGGTGTTATCTGCCATAACACAACAAAGAATAGATGCTTGTTTTTCACTTAGTTTGTCTTTCATTGACAGTAAAGAAACAAAACAAAACAAAAAAACTTTAAAATTCGAACTATTTTAATCCCATTTTGCCTGAGATTGTTTGGGCAGATGCTGTGGACTTACTCAACTTTTCATTCTTCTCCTACTCATGGGCCTTTCTATAGTCAAAGGTCTGCAAGATCACTTCTCAGACTTTCTGGCAGCTAGGGTTCCGATGTGATGTAGACTGCACCAATCAAATGCATCTGCATGTGACTTAGATTTGGAATGGTGTCAGCTAAGAAGAAAGCCATCCATTTTGCTGGCACACTGTGGCTGTGAAGGGCTGGATACGAAACCAGAAGTGACACTTTCTGACTTGAGAAGTTTTCTGGTTCTTCAGGGTCCTAACTGTGGCAAGAGTAATGGCCCTGAAGTGTGGCTTTGAGGTCATTCCCAGAAACTCAGAGTAGGATCTGATTCTGGAAACCAATTCATATTTTATTTTTTTAATCCCTTTCTACTTAAAAAAACAGTAAATTGGATTTTGTTGTCAGCAACTAAAACTTGACTAATGCAAATCCCAAGTGTTAGGGCTGAAAGGTGAGATGGAGGGAGGAGGAAAACCAGGACAAAGCAGCAGCCCCGGTGGCTCCCTGAAGAGAAAAGCCTTCGAGGACTTTCCGCCCCACCCAGAGGTTGCTGGGACTTGGCGCCAGATTACCCACTAAACACGCCCAACCTAGATGCTAGTACTTTCTTTTTTATTTATTTATTTATTTATTTTTAACAGAGAGAGATACAGAGACAGAGACTGAGAGAGAACTGAACTGGGGGAGCTCCCAGTTCAGCATATGGTTCTGCACGGGCCAGGGCCGGGATTCGATCCCTGGTCCCCTGTGCTGCGAAGTGAGCGCTTAACCCACTGAGCCATCCCGGCTTCCCCTGCTAGTACTTTCTGATAGCCCTCCTCCCCTCCCTTTTCTGGTTCTTCTGACACCCACCTATAAAAAGCTCTCCCAACCCCCGGAAGGGGCCGATGCCACCTTTCCCTCTTTCCGTGTCAGCCTGGCCGTTTCTTGGCCCTTTCTAATAAACTCTCTCGCTGAACCAGAACTCGGGATGGTCCTTCAGTGAACCTTACACCAAGAAATTGGGTGCTACAGCCCAGAGTAAAGAAGAAAACCAGTGTGTAACGCATGCACAAAGATATCTAAACCTCACCCACATCAAAGGTATAAAGTTGTGGGGATTTTGAACATTAGGAGAGGATTTCTGGTGACAGTTTTGGTGAATTATGACTCTGGGGGCAAAAGGGAGTGGATGCCTGCCCTTTACCTCAAGCCCACAAAGAGCTCCAAGGTCGCAACTTGGGAGACACAGCAGACTGGTGTCTGAGTCAAGCCTGAGAACAATAATGGACAGAAACTGCCAAGGGGTAGCTGTCCCCACGGTGGGGTAGCTGTCCCCATGGTGAAGTGAAGAAGAGGTGGCTGCATGGGGAGTCACCAGGTTTCCATGAGCTTGTCGTGGTGAATGAAGTCGGTATTTACCATGGACCAGATGTGCACATATGTGGGTGCACTGGCATGGGTTGTCATAGATCCTGACCAAAAAGGCTGCCTGGAGGTGGAGGGACCTCAGTGGAAGGAAGCTCGAGGTGGCTGATACAGGGAAACATAATTTTCCCTCTATCTTTCTGAGTTCTTGACTGAGACTCCTGGAATAACAAACAGACTAATAAGAGGGGCAGAGGGAGCATGCTGAAGGTTATGATCAGATAAATTTTACAGATCATTTACTAGTATCTCCTTAAGTATACATGGAAGATACTCAGGGGAAAATGAGTAGCTCCCCAGGGTGGCTTAGAACTCTACTTCCTCTGCTCAGCCCCCTGCAAAAGGTTTTTGGAGCTATCTTTTCAAGGCCATTTGGAGCTGCCTCCTCTTGTTCAAGGCTCGCTTCCACCCCTTGGAAGTGGACCTTCTCTGCTCTTACCTTCAATATACTTCTCTTTCGCCATAATAAAAAGAAAAGAAAGAAAAAACAACTCTGGCTTCAATGCTATCTTCAGCTAAACGCAAAAGGAAGGTTTGAGGAAGCCATTATGGGGAGGTTACCAGGAAAAGCATAGTAAACAGGAGTGAGGTTAGTTACACAGATTTAAGTTGGTGCCTTCTCCATTGACACTTCCCTGTGATCTTTCTCTTCCTGTAACAGACAGGGAGCCGCCCTTACAAATGGAGATTTCCATCATAAACGTCCATTTCCCTCACTAAAGGATAACTTCCGCTTTCTCCCAAACTCTGTTTTCATAGTTCCATTGTGTCAGCCGTTTCGCAAAATAAGCCTCAGGACAAAGAGGCATATTTTCAGGCAGCATATTCTGCTCCCCTTCATTTTCAAACCTCAGAGAGGAGACGGACAGGGACCTCAGAAGCAACCAGTCAAAACAAAAGAGATGCAATTACTTGTGTCAAAGAAACTGCAAGTGAGACAATGGCGTCCTCTGAGGAGCCCGCAGCAGTGTCCTGTGATAGAGCCAGATTGAAACTGAGTGGCCATCAGCACAGCTGCGTCAGGTAAGTGCTTTCCGGCGTCCCGCCCCCAGCTCCGGCCCTGGAGGCCCCCGAAGCTGCAGCTGGAGGTGACGGTAGGAAGAAAGAGAAGCCAGACCGCAGCCTCTGTCAGTGGGTGAGGTCTAGAGGATTCGAAGAAGGCCTTGTGCATGTGCTGCTGAAGTGGGCACTCGAAGAGGGTTTTAAATGGAACCCTTTTTCTCTCTACTGCACGAAAGCTAGTTTTGAACTAAACTTTTTACTGCTTAAAAGCGACCGAAGGTGGGGGAGAGGGAGCAGGGTGGTGAGGTCACAACGCAACACAGAGAAGATGTACTGTAGAATTGTACACCTGAAACCTATGTAATTTTACTAACCAATGTCACCCCAATCAGTTTAATAAAATAAATAAATAAAAAGAGAAAAAACACTTCATCACATGTGAATGTAGGGAGGAATTGCTGGGGAAAAAGAAATGACCAGAAAGGTAGGGGTGAATCTGCAGAGCACAGAGGGTTTTTAGGACAGTGAAACTATTCTGTAGGGCATTATTATGGTGATACACGTCGTTATGCATTAGGCCAAACCCACAGAATGTACCAAAATGAACACAAAGTTGAATTATAGACTCTTAAGTGATAATGGTGTGTCAAAGTCGGTTCATCAGTTGTAAGTGCACCATCCTGGGGCATGATGTTGATAGTGGGGATGGCTGTGTGTATGTGTGGACAGGGGATACATGGGAACTCTACTATCTCCTCAACTTGGCTGTAAACCTAAAACTACTCAAAAAATTAAGTTGTTGGGTTTTTTTAATGGCCAGAAGAGGGATGGGTCCTGCCACTGGTTTCACCAGCAGAGCAAGTCTGGACAGCAGTAAGGGAACGAATATAAGGTTCATTTGAATTCTACTTTGAGTCCCAATTGTATTTCCTTGGCCTCTGATTACTCCCTGGACTGTCTTTCCACCCAGCTCTCCAGTACTGGGTTTCTGCCTCTGGGTAAGAGGGGCTAGGCAGAGATCTCACATAGGAAGTTGAGGAAGCCTTTGATTTACCTGAGAGAGGAATGTATTTATTTGTTTATTTACTGAGTAGAGAGAGTGGAATGTGATCTTTGTTAGGAGAGGAAGGCACCGGTCAGCTCCCAACAGGGTGGCTTTGCTGCTTTCCTGGGTTTGTCTCACCTGAGGAGTGAGAGAAATGGACAGTGTTTGAAAATGACCAGGGCATGCCAGTCTGGCTTCAGTGTCCCTCCCTCCTCTGAAGAGAAGACTGGATTGCCATGCGGCAAAAAGCCCACAGGCCTCCCACCCCCAGGTCTCCATGTCCCCAGGAGCTCAGCCTAGCTCCATTCACATTGTTCCCAGGGCTGGCCCTGCCTCTTGGGCCAAAGACTCCTGACAACAGGAGTGAGGCAAGTCAGGGGACAGACTCTGGGGAACCCCTGGGACACGATCCCTCTAAACTCACATCTGCAGCCACCTAATTCATTCCCACCCCAAGCCTTGTCCTAGCCCCCACTCACCTGCAGCCCCAGCTCTCCAGAGAAGAACAAACAGGACTGAGAACACTAGGCCTTTGTTCAGGATGAATCCACAAGTCAGAACAATAGCCAGCATTGGCAAGCTGGACCAGCCAGGGGTGAGCGGCAGACCTGGAAAGTCAAGGGCAAGTGTTGGTGTCCTAGGTTTGACCCTCCTGAATCCCAGAAGGTGGGTATTGGCCAAATGTTCTGCTCTCTGACTCCTGGCTGTGAGAGGAGCCACGCAGGGGTGTGCACCCTTTGAGATGGGCCTTTTCCTTTCCCATGATCTACCCTGGCTCTCACCCCAAAGGAGTCTACCTGGTCTCCCGCCTACAATATCTTCCTCCTGCATAGCTCCTACACACAGTTACTAGTTCACTCGGCACTGAGCACTCAATCTCCCTGCTCCCCACTGCTTAAAAAACAAAGCGCATAAGACTACGTGATATCCAAGGCTCTCATAGTCTGAATTTATGGACTTGCTTTAACCTTACCCATGTCTTCTCTACTCAGCCAGACTGGGCCCCTTTGTAGCCAACACACCCCATGTGTACATCGCCACTCCCCGTCCCTCACACAGTGACCAACCTGTCTTCTTCGTTCATTGCTCCTCTGCTACCTTTACAGTTTTGCCTCCTCTAAGTAGCATTCTCTGCACCTACCGCCAGCCCCAGCCCTCAGCACCTCTGGGTAGGGAAGACCTTCTCATGACCATTCTTTTCACTCCAAGGAAGAGGCTGTTGATTACTCAGATTCTATTCACACCTGGGCCATGTTTTCTAGGTGCTGCCTTGTCGTCAAGGGTCTAACACGCCTGTACGATCTTAGCTCCCAGCTCCCAGCTCCTTTCCTCTGGCTGGTGGATGGGACTTCTGTTGCTTTAAAATGGTAACATTCCAGGATTGCTGGAGGGCTTCCAGATGGAAATTAAAGTGAAGATCCTCCTGCCTGCTGGGATCCAGGACTTTCTTGGCCTGCCTGGAGCAGGAGATGGTCCTCTGTGTGGTCCGGCCTGGCTCTAATGTGAGGCACAAGCCAGGACCCCAGCTAACTGCAAAGCACTCTATTACTCTGCCCTGTGCAGCAAACTTCATGTACACACAACTTACACTGAATCCAGGTTTGCCCTTCCGGGAGGTTCTCTTTGATTGGCACCATGTTCCAGAAGAGACAAAAAGACCTTGAGGACCTTTACTGACACTAGGCCCCTACTGGGTGCCTAGAAAACACTCAGTGAAGATGGGATAGCGGACCCTGAGCTAGCCGGGCAGTTGCCACAACGTTGGCTGACTTAATCTGAGCTGTAGAGGGACCTCCAAGATGTTTGGAACCATTTTTCTTCTTCTCTAGGCTGAACAGCCCTCTCTCAAGCTCACTGCCATGGAACTATAGTCTTTTGGGGGGATAAAAGTTCACAGGGTCCTAGAAGGTCAAAGGTGAAAGGAGCATTCAACACTGTCCAATCGAACCCCCACCCCACCCCAAGGAATAGGGTTGACAGGGACTATCCAAGGTCACTCAGCAGAAAGGAACAGAGACAGCACTAGGACCCACGTGTCCTGACTCCATTGCTGGGTGTTTCTGTGACATCTTGTTGGTCTCAGCCTTTACAGTCTAAGCCTGGCCTAGTTTTTTTAACGCTCAGCACCCAGCGCATCACAGTCAAGTAGCCCACTCACCATGCCCACAACAAGTGCTGCTGCAGCTTCTGACCCATCATGGAGCTTGTCCTTTAGGCAGGGACAACATGGCCCACCTTCTCTCCCTTAAATTCCCATTCCAAGCCTTTCTTCCTATAGGAGGACTGAGTGGACAACAGCCATCACCACCAAATTATCCTCACGCTATCTAAGTTTGTTTCTGGGTTATCTGCTGCCATGCCCTTCCTCACCTGGAAAAGTAAGAGAAGATAAAGAAGGATTTCCCACCGAGGGCAAGTCCAGGTATCTCTGGGCAGGCCTAATACCACTCCAGAAAGCAACCTCTATCAATTCATTTTAACCTAACAGCCCCTGGGAGCCCCTTCCTCTCCGTGCAGCGTCAGCATTCATTGCAGGTCTCCTTTTCAAAGGACTACTTACTTCCCCTGGGAGAGCAATACAGCCTTTGGGCAGTAACAATCTGTATGAGACTTAGTTTCCTTATCCACATTAGTCTAATTTTTCTTTAATTAATAGAGAGAAGAAATATGAAGCTACTATTAAAACTCTATTGCCTGTTATTTGTGGTTTAATAAAAATAATTGTTTACATTTATCCTGGGCTAAACTTGATTCTCATTCTCCAACACTGTGGACTCAGTCATTCTCAATTGTTTCTCTTGTTGTCTTTAAGGTTTGAGTCAGGGGAGGCCGGGATGGCTCAGTGGGTTAAGCGTTCACTTTGCAGTCCCGGGGTCTGAGGATTGAGTCCCGGTCCCAGTCCTGGTCCCAGCCCCAGACAGTGTGGACCCATATACTGAACTGGATGTGGCCCCAGTTCGGTTCTTGCTGGGATGAGCTTCCCATATGGGAGGCCCCCAGTTCAGCCCCCAGTTCGTGGGGCTTTGCCTCACATGCAGGAGGCCCCCAGCCGAGTTCCCCCACTGTGCAGCCTCGCCCACCTGTGTGGAGTGAAACCATGTTGAAACCTGATGACGCACAACTATGGAGACTGCTCTGGACCCTCCCCCTTCCCTCTGTCTCTGTCTCTATCAAAAACAATAAAATACATCTTAAAAAAAAAGACTTGAGTTAAAGAACCTGGCAGTTACTGAATGATGGATTCAGACCTGGTGAGGCCCAAGCTATCTACTGGAGTGGACAAACTTTCCCAAGGGTAAAATACGAGGCTTTTGTTTCTCTGAACCTAACAAATACCGAGAAACCCGGATTATTGGGGCCACTGAATGCCACAATGGAGAAAGCCTAGAAGAGGGTGACAGTAACTGAGCAGGACCAAGGTAGAAAAGGAGTGGAAATTCAGCCCAGAACACTTCCCATCATCTTGCACGGCCCCACTTAACCTTTATAAAGAGCAAACGTTTTAGTATTTCCACGTGTATAGGTACTATGACTAAATTAATAAAATGTTCCTGAGTACAAGGCATTGCAACTGCTTAACCGATTCTGTAAATCATTTGTAACCAGTCTGTTAATTATTGGGTATCACTGGATGTTCCTAAAGAACTGGGGAATTTTTTTTTCTAATACATGGGTTTGGTAACTTCCCTGCAGTCCTACCTAGAGCACTGTCATTTCACTTGGTCAGCTCTTTATATCCAGACACTGCTATAAAGTTCAGCATCAGCCCAGACCTGGTCTATCAGTCTGGTGAGCAGGAAGTGAACAAGCAGCGTTCTGTGTGGGGAAGCCTCTCCAACTCACTGGCTCAAAAGCAGGTTCATTGAGAAGCTGGAGGCGGAAGTATTGGGCTCCACTTTCCCAGCTGTTTCCCCAGGTGGGTAGACAGACTTTCTAAGAAAGGATGGGGGAGAACTGGCAGTGCCCCCACTAAAGGGAAGCAGCTCAAGGTCAATGAAAGGTCCTTCATTTTGCTGTCTGATATCTATTCCTCATCTGCTACATTTTTTAATTATTTTTTGTTAACTTCAACTGTATAAGAGAAAATAATACTTAGACATTTATATTCCTTATATAATGATGACCCCAATAGGTCTGTTTCCCTCTGATACCTTACATAGCTATCACAACATATATATATATCTAGATATATATATATCTAGATATATATATATCTTGAAGATATATATATCTTGAAGATATATATATATATATATCTTGAAGTAATAGTTGGCGTTCAACATTATTTTGTATTATTTTCAGGTGTAACACAGTGGGTAGACATCTATAGAATTTATGAAGAGCTCCTCCTGATGGGTCCAGTATCCACCGGACACCCTGCATAGCCTTTTCAATGTTATTGCCTGTACTTGCTATACTGTACCTCCTCCCTGTAACCATTATGTGTCTACCAATTTGCATTTCGCAATCCCTTCACCCTTCCCAACCATCATCTGCTACTTTTTAAATCCCTTGAGAAAGGGGACAGTTTTTACTTCCAGGATTCACCAAGGACAATCAGATTAGATGTGTCTCTACACCATGTATCAATTGGCTGAAAAATGGAACCTCTTTGAGCCTTCTTCCCTGGTACAATGGAGACAGACAGCAGCAATGCTTGGCACATGGTCCAAGTTTCCTTATCTGGCTCCTCTAGCAGGTTCTCTGCCATGGAGGATTTTTGAGGTTGTCTAGTCCAACTTTCTTGCCTTAACAGGTGAGAAAACTGAGGCCCAGAGAGGAGCTGTGACTTTGTCAGTCACAAGCAAGAGAGTGGAAGACCCAGGTGCTCCGATTTTGTGTGGAGAGCTTTTCCCATAATTGCACGCTCTCTCCCCAGAGAGGAACTCTTAGAGACACATGGCACCGGGACCTGTGGCTGAGGAGCTCAGCCTCCACACCCCTTCTCTGACAGCATGCTCACGGCTGCTCACCTTCACACTGAACCAGCCGAATCCTAGGGAGCAGCACAAGAGGGTCCTGAGTTGAGAGGACAATCACACATTGGTACAGCCCCAAATCCTGCCTCTGGAGGTTGGTCACTGTGACCCTGATTCCGGCATTGATGGGATCATCCTCCAACAGGTATCTGCCAGCCTGGGCCTGGTTTCCATCCGTGTTTCTAGTCGTCGTGCCTACCAGTGTCTCTGGGGGGCCCTGGCCCCTGACCCGCTGCCAAGCTTTGAGGCTGGAGGCATACAGCATGATGTTGTAAACACAGCTCTCAGTCAGGTTCCTTCCTTCTCGGAGGCAGATTTGCTTCTCGTCTTCGTCTACAGCCTGGAATCCTACGAGAAGAAGCTCAAGAACTTCCCTAAGCAAATGTTTGTCCCACCACCCCTGCTCTCACAGACCATGCCACAGACACTAGAGTGCAAACGAGAGTCCTAGCAGTGCCACCAAGTACTTGGGAGTAATTTAAGAGTTCTGCAAATTATTGTGAAATAGTTTAGAAGTTTCAGCAATATGCACAGATATGGAGCAAATAAGGCAAAATATTAATGATGGTTCAATGTTTGAATTGAGGTGATGAGCTTATAGTGGCTATTCTTTTTTTTAAAAGATTTACTTTAATATTTGAAAGAAGGTGAGAAAGAGAGAGAAGGGAGGAGGGCAGCAGTCTCCATATTTGTACATCATTAGCTGTGATGTAGGTGGATATGGGGTTGTGTGGGACAGAAACTGAACTGGGGGCCTCCTACATGGGAGGCGAGAACCTTCACTGCCATCCCAGAGGTTACCAGTTGAGCTACAGTTCAGCATGTGGGTTTTGTATGGGTGGGGACCAAGGCTGGGATTCGATCCCTGAACCTCGAAGTTTCTAGGCAAGTGCTCAACCTATTGAGCTACCCCAACATCTCCTGTTGTGGCTATTCTTTCTATATTTTATAGATCAGGAACATATTATAATAAAAAGGTTTATAAAGTATAATAAAAAAGAACTTTACAAGTTATGCCACCATATTCTATTTTACTGGTGGCTCCCCAGACCTGTCGCTTGCTTTCAAGTACACAGTCCTTTATATTAGCTCCTGATGTCCCCAAGCTGAATGCTCTTCCCACTCTTCACCTATGTCCATCCCATTTGGTCCCAGAGAGAGTGTACTGAACAGTTCCAGCTAACATTAATCTCTTTCTCCCCGCAGCCCCCATTATCACTGGTCATACTACACCTTGTCACATCGTCATCCTAATTTTGATTAAGCACTTACTAAGCCTAAATACTGAGCTGAGTATTTTATGAAAGGAATGAGGACCTCATAAGGTCACATATGTAGAAAATGGGAGGAAAGGGATTTGAACCCAGGCTGTCTGGTTTCAGAACCCTTGCCCTCTTCTCTACTTGCCCTCTCAGTGCCTTGGTGGACTGACTTCCGCTGTACTTTTGTCTTCACACCGCCAGTCGGCCCTTTTGCTGTTACCTTTTCCTCCACTGATGCTCCTGAACCTCAGTGCCTAAGTGTGCCTCACACAGCTTCACGTCTCCCAGGGCATCAGCACAGCCACGAGAGCTCGTTTGCTTGACTTCACATTATTTTCTCAACTTCGAGATACACTGGAGGAACCTCCAGCTTCTGTTTCGTCACCCAACCCCTCTAGGTCGGGCTCAACCAGTACAGCCTATATTTATTGACTGCCTTTTCCCGTTACTGCCTCTAATACATACCCTGATCCCACTCCAGTCCCTACTCAGGAGGTGAGAGAAAACCCCTTCTATTTATTTTTTCAAGATGTATTTTATTGTTTGAGAGAAGATGAGAGAGAGAGAAGGGGGAAGGGCCCAGAGCAGTCTCCATAGCTGTACATCATTAGTTGTGACGTGGTTTCATTCCACACAGGTGGTTGTGGGGCTACACAGGGTAGGAACTGAACTGGGGGCCTCCTGAGTGGCAGACAAGAGCCTTGTGCTGCAGTTCAGCATGTGGGTTTGCAGGGGCCAGGGCCGCGATTTGATCCCTGGACCTCACATTTGCAAGGCAAGCACTCAACCTGCTGAGCTATCTGGGCATCCCCAAGAATAAAGCCCTTTTCGTCAGCACCTCCCTCAGCCATCTACATCCCTCTCCTTACCTGAGAGCCAGAGCAGCAGCAGCAGCCATGGCCACCCCCAGAGCCCGGTCCTCTCCATTCCAGCCCCTCCCTGGACCCACCGTGTGCTGGCTGTTCCAAGGACTTGAGCGGCTGCTGGAGGATGTTGCCCCACAGGGGTGTCTTCCATCTTCCCTGAGAGCCTTAGCTGTTACTTTGCAATTGAGAAACCCAGAGGGAAATGCAATGAGAAGGAACAGCTCAGGAAAATACAGAAGGAAGAGAAAAGAGAGCACTGCCCTTGTGACATCTTCCTTCCTGCTGTCATTAATGTCATGTCCCTGTTGGGCAACATTCAATCGCACCCTCTTCTCTACCACAGCTAGTCAACACCCACCCATCTGAGATCCCACCTCTGCTCCACTCACTTCCTCAGGTCACCAAGACATTCTCATCACTGGGCATGGACCACAACATCCCCTCGGACCCTCCTGACATTCTGGTGGTGTGAAATGAACTGTACGTCCACATCTGGTATGTCCTTCAAGGCCCAGTTCAAACCTTCCTGACCGTGTGCCTTCTTTAATCTTACTCCACACCGAAATTCTCAAGTAGGGGCAGGTGGATGAATCATGAAGCTTGACAAACACACACATGCCTGGGCTCCACCCCCAGAGACTCTGACTTGGTAGTGTGGGAGGGCCCTGGAATCTGAATTTTAATAAGCAACCCAGGTGATTCTGAGGCAAGTGCTCCAAATAGACGTTGCCTGTAGAAGCTCTGTATGAGGTCATATGGGCCCCAAGGCTCTCTGGGGTCTGGGGCACTCTGCCTGTGTGTGAAGTATGTGTTCTCTGAGCTCCCAATCTGTGCATAGGTGCAGAGACCACAGTTATAATGGTACTGGGAATAACGACCACAGACCAAAGGCCTACTGTGTGCCAAGTGCTGTACTCAGGTTATCTCATTCAACTCTATCAGCTTTGCAAGGTTGTATAATAAGTGTCATCTTTTGGGTCTCAAGCACCCAACACCTTTTCCTTTGGGGGGATATGCCCTGATGTGCAGGTCTCACTAGAATGCTTCCCCTGCCACTATGTCTGGAGGCAGATATGCTCCCTGCCCTTCTCCCTGGCACTTCTGGTCCAGGCATGTCATTTGACCTAAGCTTGACCAAATGCATGATTCTACCCAGGATTCTGTATCCAAAGGGTGCAAGATGCAGGACCAATTGGAGATGACTGCATAGAAGCCATTTCAACACTGAGAGTTCAGGAATAGTATGGTGGCAAGTATGTGTTGGTTTCAAGTGTGTGGGCGCAGTGGCATCAACAGCAAGTTCATCACCTGAGTGTCTTATGCTATAACCTCAGTTGTGGCCCCCACTATCCATTCTTCCTTGGTTTCTGCTATTTTCGAAACCCAGTTCTCCAGCCTACTCATTGACTCTAAGAGCTACTGATATCCTTTTAAATTCTTCTGCTGTTTAAGATGGCCACAATGGGATTCCGGTGTTGGCATTGAGAATCATGACTGGTATTGGTTGTTATGCCCATGAGACAATGAGGAATACGTTCTGGATGAGGGTGAGAGAGATTAACCGGTCACTTGAGGTCAGACATACTTCAAGGATGTTGTAGAGCTGAGATTCAAACATGCTGTTGTTTAAGTCCACTGCCTGTGTAATTAACCTCCTAACACTATTGTATCAGCAAGAAACAGGAGAATCACTAAAACTGGGTAACTGAGAAGTGTTTGATATAAGTATGGTAAAATTGGGAGAAACCAGTAAGGGATGCCTGGAGGATCCTGAGGCTGGTGACAGTGATGAGTCATTAGCACTTTAGCGGAAAAGGGATGGAGCAGGAACAGCATTGGAACTGCTGTCATGCTGCCCACTGGCTAAACGCCACCGAAAGCTGGTGAGCAGGGGAGCCTGCTGATTTAGCCCACCCTGGACAGGTTCCCAGGTACAAAGCAAGAAGGAAAAAGATGGAGAGGGGGCCTACAGGTGCAAACAGGAGAGTATCCAACACAACCATCTGTCTTCCCATTGAGTGTTCATCATTTCTCAGGCAAGTTTAATACATCAGACATAAACGCCACTTCTATAATTAAGTTGCGCGCACAAGCACACATAGTCATGCAGTGAGTTACCTCTACTATGAATGGTCTTGGTGTTTGGTAAGGAGCACGATGACTTCTTGAAGCTTTGTCTCTCCAACAAGCTTGGGAACCACTGAGAAGGAGCCCCATGCTATGATTTGGTAGGTCTGGAGGGACCCCTGGAATCTGAATTTTAAACAAATGCTCCAGGAGCCTCTGATGTGGGTACTCTAAGGATAATAGTTTGAGAAACACTGCCCTAACATGTTCTGCCTCTCATAGATGGCATTTAACAATGGTGCCTCACTTACCCTGGCCTTTTCTGTCAAGTTCATGGGCAGGGGCGGCACTGGAATGGCTGAGTTGTAGGTCCCAGTCCAGCAGCCTCAGAAAGCCAACACTGCATGCTACATGGCTACTGCATGCCACATGGCTACTGCATGCCACATGGCTACTGTATGACACATGGCTACTGCATGCCACATGGCTACTGTATGACACCTGGCTACTGTGTGACACGTGGCTATTGTATGCTACATGGCTACTGCATGCCACATAGCTACTGCCTCTGAGCTGCTGGGTCCTCTTAGACAGGAAAATGGATGCACTGAGATGACCAGTTTCTGAAGCAAGTGCTTCTCAGAAGACACAAGTTCACTGCACACAGATTTTAATGGTAGGCTGATCAGACCTCCCATTTTAAATGGGACAGAAAACAACAGTGCTGCCCGTTTCTGGTCAGCCTACTGACACCGTGAATTTAGCCCAGTGAGACTCGGCTGACCAGCCAGACCATTTGAAACGGCACAGCACTGTTTTCTGTCCTGTTTAACACAACACGTTTGGTCAGCATATCTAATGGACTCAGAAATGGGGGTTCAGAGGTCATCTCTCTGGGGTCAGTGCCATTTTCCTAGAGGGTTCAAACAGAGCATCTGCTCTCAGGTTGATGAGGAAATCCTTGTACGTCAGTGGGATCAGAACAGGAGAGTGGGAGGTAGCTTAGTACTCACGTTCCTTTTCTCACGGGAGACAGGAAAGGACATGCTGATTGTAGGGTCATGTTTTTCTAACACGAGATGCCTTATGGATGGTAAGGTTTGTTTGCTCTTGGGAAATTTAGGGTGAAAGTGGCCGTTGCTGAATTGGAATAGAAGGACCCATCATCTTTCTCCCACCAATGGGATCCCTTCCCCTTTAGAGCCAAAAGTGGTGGGAAATTGGAAAGTCCTCATTTAAATCTGCTGGAGTTTCCAAGACACAGCTGTGCCAGGACACCTGTTTCATGGGTGATCATGGGAGCAGAAGAGAAGTTACAGGGTCAGACCAAGAGAGAAAGAGAAAGAGTGGGAAGTAGGGTACACATAGGAAGAGCCTCCAGAAGCCTAAATGCTGAGACCTGGTCACCCCACCATCCTTGCACTTGTGCAATACAAGACAAAGGCATTTAGAGGCAATATAGGCATAACACCTGGCTGTTATGTTCTTTTTGTTGTTGTTGTTGTTAAATTTAATGGGGTGACATTGATTGGTAACAATTAGATAGTTTCCGGATGTACAAGTCCACATCACATCACCCATGCATCGCATTATGTGCCCAGCTCCCAGAATCAGGTCCCCCTCCAACCCGATATATCTGGTGCCCAC
>PVKE010024315.1:0-23909 GCA_004027555.1 Craseonycteris thonglongyai | reverse complement strand
AGAGAGAGAGAGAGAGAGAGAGAGAGAGAGAGGGAGAGAGGGAGAGAGGGAGAGAGGGAGAGAGGGAGAGAGAGAGAGGGAGAGAGAGAAAGAGAGAGAGAACTGAACTAGGGAAACTCCCCAGTTCAGCATATGAGTCCCCACAGGCCTGGGCCAGGATTTGTATCTCGGTCTGGTGCCTGGTGCTGCAAAGTGAGCGCTTAACCCACTGAGCCATCCCAGCTTCCCCTAAATATTTCTTTCAGTCTCCTTGAGTAGGAAAGAATACTCAGTATTATTTACTTCCTATAGTCCTGGAATTTCTATTTCATTATAATAAAATACTATATAAATTAAACTACACTCTTTCTTAGACAAGAGGACACCCCTAAATTGGGTAAACCCTAGAATAAGGGGTATAATGTGTAGGGAAGAAAGATCTTGAGGAAGAAACTAGTTGCTATTAAGGTTTCAAATGGTAGCATTGGTCTTAAAAGTTTGACAATAAATTTTACTTGTATCAGATGCTGGGAGCTTGGGAGAGAGAGGCCATAACTTACTTTCTCACTTTACTTACTTACTTATTATTTATTTATTTATTTATTTATTTATCTATTTATTTTGGTTGTTGTTCTATTATGAAGGACTTACGAAAATAAACAAGAGTCTTGAGACACAACAACTATCTTGAGACCTAGGAATTTGGCTCTTATTCTTGTTTTATGATTGAAGGTATAGCAGTTTCCTGCTTTGGGAGTAGAGAGAGTTAGATTAGTTAGATTGTTTTCAAGTATTTCTACATCATTGGTTGTGATAAGGTGTGCACCTTATAATTAGCATAAAATTTGTTTAATTTGGCTCAGTTCTTAAATGAGTGATACTCAGTACCAAGAGAAGACAAAATAAAAAGAATACAATGTGTCAGTTAATGGTCACCTGCTCTGCACTCAGTTAGAGGAGATACTTATTTCACTCTGTTATTACAAACACTCTCAGAGGAAAATGTTATTGCCTGTGGTTCAAGAATAATAAAATGAAACTCAAAAATTCCGTAACTCACCCATGTTTCCACAGCTATAGAGACAATGTAGGAAGCAAACCTAAGGCTAAATGACTCTAAAATCAAACTCGATGATAGTACGCTGCCATTTGGTATACTATGTCAACTACATAATTTTCAGGGTACGGTGCAACTGAAATGTACTTACCTTGTCTAGAAAGCTGGTGGGAAAAAATGAAATATATATATATATATACGTATGTGCATATATATATATATATATATATATATATATATATATATATATAATCTTTATATCTATATATAAAGATAACACCTATCATGAAGCTACCAGCAGTTCATAAAGAAAACGCATTCACCTGACTAAAGCAATAGACATAAATATCACAAAGTTAGCTAATAACATGTTAAAGTACTGTATTACTATTCTGTTTTTGCTGTAACACACTACCAAAAACTTAGTGACTTAGAACAGCAGAGATATCTTATGATTATATAAGTCAGAAGTGGAAAATGGATCTTGCTGGACTAAAATAATTATTTCATCAGGGCTACATTCATTCCTTCTGGAGGCTCTAGTAAAGAATCCATATCCCTGCCCTTCCCAGATCTAGAGTTCTCCCACATTTATTAACTTCTCCTTCATCTGTAAAGCAACAACAGTGGGTTCCGTATCCATATGTCTCTATTTTATTTTCAGGAACTTTTGATTACAATGAACCCACATAGATAACCCAACATAATCTCCCATTTTAAAGGACATATGAGTAGCAAACTTAATCCTCTATGCAACCTTAAATCACCTTAGACATTTAAGATGAAGTATTCATAGTTTCAAGGGATCAGAAGTTGGACATTTCTGAGGGTCAATATTCTTCCCATTAAGCTATGTTTCATAGAATTTGGGCCATGGAAGAGATGATGGATATTTAGGGAAAAACAACTTAAAAGACCTGAAACTTATACTATGTTTTGGTATGTGTATAAGATCCAGTAAAAAGGTAATGTAACTCTTGGGATTATCAGGTGCTACAATCTCTTTAGTCTATGCTATTAGTTTCTATAAGATCAGGGCTAGCAGCAACTCCATTAATTGTAAAAATAAATGTTATACATTCATGGTTTTTTGTCCTATCAGTTGAAATTAATCAATACTTACTGAGGATAGTAATTTTTAATACATATGTTAAAATCAGCACAAATTTTGGCATATCTCTTGCAATTTTTTCTAATCTAAGACTATAAAATGGCACTTTTTTATTTTTAATTATGACACCATGGTACTGCCAACATATAAGAGCATATGATTCAGTATGGCTTAAATTATTTTCAAGAATGTTTTATTAATTCTCCTTAATTTATATTTTGATTCTTTAAAATTTATATTGTTCAATATAATTATAAACTTTTAATCTAAGCATAAAGTTATCTGTAAAGAAAACAATATTCTAGGTCAAAGAGGAACATTACATTTTGTAAAACATTTACAGAATCTACTTTTAAATACATCTGAATCAGTGGCCATTTTTTATGTCATTTTAATCTTAATGTTTAGCTTCTCAGGGAGGAAAAAATTAATTCTTGCCTCATGAACATCTGAACAAACCCCAAATCTAGGTAAATGACACTATTACCAGGATAGATAACCCATTTTTCTGTAGTGACAATTTTTCCTAATATTTCTGTAGTGTTGCATTCAAGATGTGATGTTAGATGTTCAAATCTATACTTTAGTTCCTAAAGTGACAATTAAAGAAAGTTATCACAGATGAATATTTAATACAAAACAAACAAACAGACATAATGTACAAAAGGTAATACATTTTTAGTATAATTAAACAATATGACAATAAGGAGATAATGTTCTTATCCTCATATATTTATGATAAAAAAGTCAATGATTTTTTAATCTCTTTTCTCCTAACTACATCTCAAGAACATTTGATGAAAACACCTTTGATATAGCAGATACTAAAAAAAAAAAATAGGGCCAACAGAACAATATGTTCATTTATTATGTCAAATTATGACTCATTAGGCCAGGAGTGGTGAACCTTTTGGCGACTGAGTGCCAAAGTTTATGAAATAAGAGTATACTCCCTCGACTTGCGTGCCAACCCATCGAGTGAAATAGAGGTATCGATTATTTTTATGTCTATAAGAGGCATAGGATGTTTTTATAACAAAAAAAACAATAATTCCTCATGCTGAAATAATTGCTCCGTGTGCCACTTTGGGCACACGTGCCATAGGTTTGCCACCCCCACATTAGGGGGTCCCTGTAGTACTATTTCATATCACATATTAATAGCAAATAGCTGCTAAACCAGGAGGCTTCTTCTTGTATAAATACTATTATACAATCAATATAATGACAGTTTTATTTATTTATTTATTTATTATTGTTTTTGATAGGGAGAGAGAGAGAGAGAGAGATACAGAAACAGAGAGAGAACCGAACTGGGGGCACTCCCCAGTTCAGCACATGGGTCCACACGGGCCAGGGCCGGGATTCGATCCTGGGTCCCCGGCGCTGCAAAATGAGTGCTTAACCCACTGAGCCAACCCGGCTTCCCCCCTTTTTAAAATTTATTATTTATTTATTTATTTTTAACTGAACTGGGGGCCTCATCGCATTCAGGAAGCACACCCCAGTTCAGCATGTGGGTCAGCCTGGGCTGGAGCTGGGATTCGATCCTTGGTCCTCGGGGCTTCAAAGCGAGCGCTTAACCCTCTGAGCCATCCTGTCTTTCCCTTAATGGCAGTTTTAAATGCGATGTGATCTTAAATAAATGATAAATAAGTTAGAGAGAGAGAGAGAGAGAGAGAGAGAGAGAGAGAGAGAGAGAGAGAGAGAGAGTATTTAAGACCTTAAAGTCCCTATAGAATTTGGCCCAGTCTTTGAGCATTACAGTGAATTTCTGAAATATCAGGGACATGTCATTTCTTTGTACAAAGAGAAAACATTGTGAGAATCAGCGTATGCCTGACCACCTTCAACAACCAATGTCTTACACTCTGTGAAGTCCTGGGATAACTTAGATATGGATATGAATAACTCTTTTGGTATTTTTGTGTTATCGCCATAAACTTAGTAAAGCATTGCGGGATAGAGTAGGTATATAGGGTCAGGATCCACAAGATTCTAATATTTGACACTAGCTCACAGTGACCATTAAAGTTATTTAAAACACAGACTATCCCTCCTTATGCTCATATATAGTTGATCATCCTGATCCTGCTGGTTGTCCAAGGAGCAATGCAACTATGCATCACATATCCACTGGAAAGGCCAATGTTGTCCTGGCTTTTAGTTTATTTAGGCTTGTTTTGAGTTTGAGAAAAATAGAGAAAGCAATGTTATAATTCATATGGAACCACAAAAGACCCTGAAAAACAAAAGCAATGTTGAAAAAGAAAAAAGCTGCAGGCATCATACATTTTAATTTCAAACTTATACAATATTACAGGACAATTATATCTCAAGCTAAAAAAAAAAAATGACCATGTGAAAGAAGATTACAGTACAGTTTTTACTGAGTATATAACATGAATAAAGATACAGTTTCTGTCTTCAAGGATCTCAAGCTTAATTGAGAATAAAACTAAATTGAAGTAGTGAGGTATATGTTTATATTCTCACTAAATTAACAGTTTAGGGCAATATTTATATAATTTCACATAATTTAAAGGTTGCAAAGATTGCTTGAAACATAAAAACAAAACAAAACAAAACCTAATCCATGAGATGATGTTGAAATAAATGAAAATTTTGTAAAACTCCTTTAAATCGTTTTTCAAGTTTGTTTTATTATATTACAGAGAAAATTAGAGCAGATGAAAAAGCAGTAAGTCAAAATAAGTTTGTTCAAGGTGAAAATTACTTCCCTTATTTATTGTACCCATAAGACAACATGGGTGGACTTTCCCTGATGTTCAAACTCTATAATTATCTTTAATATGTGGGAGCAGGATATAAAATTTTTGTATTTTTAATATCTGAGATTACCCTTAGGCATTATCTTTATATAACCATTTTAGAATATATATTTTTTACAATGAAATAATATTTTTGAAGTGCAGGTACATGTTACAAATAAACCATACTTTTCTTTCAGTATAGTTTAAGAAAAACAGAAAAATATGTGTTCAAATTTTCCAAATAATTGCTTAGTTTGAAATATAACTTTAATTGCAGAAACCTGGTTTTGGATAGTATGGTGAAACTATTAATAATTTATCATTATGTCACTCTAATTAAAATATATTTGTAAAAAAAATTATTATTTCTACTGGTTATATCTGTACTTGTGAAATATTTAAAGAAAATCATATTAAAATGTAAAATAATGATAGTTCTATAGCTGCACTTAAATTCTACAGTTAAAAGCAAGACTACTTAACCACATTATTCAAACATATGTTGAATATATATATTATATATATATATGTATATGTGTATATATATATATATTTACAAATAAGCGATAACAGTGGCATAGGCAATTAGTTAGAACTGAAAGTTGATTGATATCTAATAATTAATATCCATGGTTTAAAGTTAATATTGATTTCAAAATGCTTATATATTTTTTTTATTAAAATACTTTAGCATTTAGCTTCTCAAAACTTAGTTTGACTGTATAAACCCCTAATTAGTTTCTTTCTGTTATCTATTTTTGACTGGAAATCTCACTACAAATAGCAAGCTAGGATTTTTTTTATGGTGTCTGACAATATTAACATGCAGATTTTAAGAATTTGATGATGAATAAACACTTAAAAAGAAAAAAATTTACATGTTTCTCTTATAATTTTCTATTGACTCGTAAGAAACTATTAAAAATCTATATATTCATCCAACTATACTACAAATAAGAAAATGAAAAAGAGCTTTTATTATTTTTATTTACTTTTGCAAAGGCAGGCAACCTAACATTATATGATTTTAGATTATCATATTAACTAGAATCCAGAGTTATCAAACTGAGGGCATAAAAATCATTTTTTTTGGCAGCAAACTCTTCTAGACTCAATGCTAAAGCTGAATTGATGTCTGTTTATAGTAGCAATAACCCCTGCAAAATCAGTCATTAGCACAGTTAACAACTAATTTGTTGGAGTGTTAGCTGCCCTTGGCTTTGCCTCAAGCTGTTAGCAAACTAGTTATTAACTGCTGGTTACAATTGATTTCTTGGGGCCCTACTTAATAGAAATTTGATTTCAATTCAACACCCACAGAGGCTAATTTTGATTCAGTAAACAAGTAATTCTGTTCTTAAGGTTAGCCTTGATACAGTATTGTTCTTCCATTGTTCAGTATTATTCCATAGAAGCTATAGATTGCTCCAAAAGAAATGGGCATGTCTCAGCACCTGATGGTCCTCATGTGTGACCTGTGCTGTGGACAGCAAACCACTACCAGGACAGAATCTGGAAAGCCAATGGTTGCCTGGAGTCAGAGTTTTCAGAGAAAATGCATATCATCTCCATATTTGTTTAATTTGTATGCAGAACATATGATAGAAAACACAGGGCTAGATTCAGAGGAAGGAGGAGTGAATATTTTTTATAAGAAATAGAAATTACTGAAGATACTCAAATAATATTGTCTTACTGGAAGAAAGTAGCAATGATTTGAAACAACTTGTCATGAAAGTGAAAAAAGGAAGTGCCAAAGCACAACGGCATTCAAACATTAAGAAGACTACATATCATGACTACAGAAAACATACGTAACTTTTAACAAAAAATAAAAACGTTGACAATGTTAAAGAGTTTGCTTACCTTGGTCCAGTCATCAGCTCAAGTGGAGATGTAGCCAAGAAATTAAGAGAAGGCTGAGTTGATACTCAGAAGGGCAGCAATGGAGGGATGAGGAACAATCACCAAGAGCGAAGATGTTTTATTAGAGGCCAAGGCAAAGATCATCCACATCCTTGTATTCCTAGTTATTATGTATGAATTCAAAAGTAGAACAACGAAGAAGACTAACAGAAAAATAAATGCTTCCTTTGAAATCTGTGTTGGAGGAAAGCTCCACAGATACCCTGGATTGGCAAAAAGATGAACTAGTAGGTTCTAGAGAGCAAATTAAGCCTGAAACATTGCTGGAAGCAAAAATGACAAAACTGAAGCTGCCCAACTTTAGGCACTTCACGGGAAGGCAGGACTTAATTTTGTTTTGTTTTTTGAGATACAGAGACAGAGAGAGAACTGAACTGGGGGAGCTCCCAGTTCAGCATATGGTTCCGCACGGGCCGGGGCCGGGATTCGATCCTCGGTCCCCGGTGCTGCAAAGTGAGCGCTTAACCCACTGAACCATCCTGGCTTCCCCAATTGTTTTGTTTTTTGAAAAGACAATAACGCTGGGGAAAATACAAGGCAGCAAAAAAAGAGGAAGACCAAAGGTGAGATGGTCTGACTCCATAAAAGAAGCCATTGGCATGGGTTTACAGGAGCTAAACAGGGCTGTTGAGGTCAAGACATTGTGGCTGTCATTTATTCACAGGATCACCAAGAGTCAGAGAAAACTTGATGGCATGTAACACATGATATATCAATACAATTTTCCCAGAAGTCAGTGAATATGCAAATGTGCGATTATTCTACAGATAACTAGATCAGTGTTTGTGTTTTTTCAACCCATGTGTCAGAACTCACAGACAATAAAGGAATGTAATAAACTGAAGAATAAAATGTTCTTCGTTTAATATATTCATATACTACATAGTTCCAAGAATGTCCCAAGGAATGAAACCACAGTACTACATATGTTGACTTATTATGTCATTTAATGGTAACAGAAGCAATAACTAACAATAGTTGTGTGTAATAGTGAAATACATCAATGCATTATCTGAAAAATCCCAAATCAGTGGCAAATGATAAAAAATATATTCATTTTATCTTGGTACTTACTTGCTAGTTTGATTGGGAGTTCAACCTCTATTTATTAATTGCCCCAAGTTTTTCAGAACTATTATTTTGCTTTATGCTTTCTTATACTGCAGAGCACATGACAACTATGAAAATTATCACAAATTAATGGAGTGGCTCAGGGGAATACCATTAGTGAGCAAGTTAATGGAATTAAAATTGTAAAAAAAGGTATTCAAATTTGCAGCTAATGATGTGCAAATAAATGTTAGAGGAATTACTTTTGCAACTAGAATAAGAAATAAAACAATATACTACTTAAGTTATCATTATTTTGCTAGTAAGGGCAACATAGAATGTTATTATATGCCTTTTACATATAGCTAACTGTATAAAGAAATTATACTATTGATTTCATACTAACATGGGTGTCTCTATTGGAGTAATGTTCTACTTACTATTTTGGGGTTACACAAATACCTTACTCTTTAAATAAACTTAACCTCTAAGTTACAGAAGCCATTCAATTAAACTATGATGCTGTGATAGAGAAATCTACATTGCTAATTATAGAAGCACTCTCTCGCATGTAAAATTAAAGAGGGCCATAATATCCTATCTTCGTGTCCCTTGAGTTAAATATATGTTCTGTGATAATAATTTAAAGACAGCATACACATGCATGCTTCTTAATTCAGCATGTATCTTTATTTTTAATTTTTATATTACTAGTATTCCTATTCTTTTGGATAGTAAAGCTGTATAACTTCTTTTACTTTTTGCCTGAGGCAAAGTGCTAGTATTTGATTTATCTTCTGTACTTGTCTTTCTTTTAACAATATGAAGTTTTTCTCAAACAAGTGCTATGCTGAGTGTGACCCCCACAGGGAAATCGTTTTCTTTTTAAGGAATGTGTACAAAGTACTTAATAAGTCATGTCATTCCATGATTTACTGTATATTATATTTTCAGTGACTACAGTTAACTTTCTTAGTCTCTAGATGCCAACATTTTAATAAAAACAAGACATTTTCTACAAAATGTCAGAAACAAAGTGATCAAAGTGCTGTGGGAGCAGTTTGGCAACAGCTTGAGCTTTGAATTTCCTATTCACTTTCCAAAACATTCACTTAAATAGCATTTATTGAAGCTGAACTGCCTTTATCAGCCTGATCAGAGTTCCATAAAGAGCATGCACGATTCAACCGCCTTCCCAAGCTTTAAAAAATATAACTTTGATATATGCCTCACAAGTGCAGTACAATAGTTTTCATGCTCACGTTTGTTAAGATTTAGTGTGGCCATTAAAGAACAGAAGGGCTCTTTGGTGGCAGTCCTTAGACATACCAAATACCCCAAAGCAAAACCTTCTACAAATCAGAGATTAAGGTACTGACAAAAATTTCTACTTGATTGCAGTTTTCCCCTTTAAACCTTACATCAGGAGTGACTATCTTTTCGATCAAATCTCCCAGGGATGTGAATAGACAGTCCCTTTTTTCTTCTTTTTTTTTTCCCTCTTGGAGGAAAATATCAACTGAGAGATAAAAAGTGACATTTTATGTGCCTTGTCCAGAAGTCAGTCGATTGATTTAAAAAACGGTGTGTGAGCCTGACCTATACATGAAGTTTGTGGCATGTCTCTTGTCAAGTATTGATCACTTAAGACTTTACTGTTTGCCTACTGCAATGTAGCTAATAATCTCTTTTTATTTAGTTTGTGGCTTTGAATTCTTATCATGGCTTTACTGATTTCTCTGGGACCTATTAGATCTTGCTTTTGCTGTGCAAATGGCTATGGAAATTAAGCTTGCTGAAGCACTTTTCCTGGGCAAACATTCTTTGCTTTCCATCAGTTCATGTGTCAAGTGGTTTGCATGCAGATAGGGTACTTTTGGAAGCAGTGGATGCATCAATCTTCATGACTTTGCTGTACACACCATTTCACCTCTACCTGTTTCTGTGGGAGACTGTAAAGGATGGCTGAGCAATCACACTATTCCCCTTGACTGGCATCAGGCATTTCTATCTAACTTACCTTTAGCACTTTGGAGTCAAGGCGGGTGCTTAGAAAAATTGGGCTCTTGTGACGTGGTCAAATGTCTTCCACGTTTTGACAGATTTGCCAATTCTGTTAGCCTTCAAAATTGTATTTTTGAACTTATTCCAAAAGCTAGAAGCAAAACTGATTTTTGTTTGCTTATTCTTATCTTCTACTCCTATCATTTGCCAAAGTTTTGTGAATGGTTAGTGGAGTAACTGCTTTATTTCCTGCATGATTTCATTAAGTTATCTGTCATAAAATCATGTACAGAAAATAAGTTACAAAACGTGAGTCACATCTATGTGGGGTATTCTGCTTGCCATCTTTGCATTCTGACATGATTTACAGAAAATAAATTAAACTTCAGTATTTTCAAGGCAGTAGATTAGATTGAGGAAATTATACTAAGATTAACAGTAAAGAATGCTAATCCTCAAAATATTTTGTGTGTGTATATATTTGTATAAATGTGTGTTTTTGTGTATAGGTACATACCCATAGAGATGGGCTATACTATCATATATCAAGGTTAGTTAATTGACAAATAGTGTTCAGTTATATAATGGCATTTAGTGTATTTGTTACTCCCAATTTGTAGCTAAAAAAAAAAATGTCAACAGTGGTATTACATTATATTGCATATATAATGTGTGTTTGTTTATATGTGTGTATGCATAGATATATGCCATAATTAAAAAAAATGATATTGGTATCAAAATGCATCTTAATATCACTTATATTTTCTAAATGAGTTTTGGTGCAAATATCAGGACCGTATTACATATGATACACTTGTATATGTTTCAAGTATACAATTCTATAATTCATCGTCTATGTTACCATGTGTGCTCACCACCCAGAGTCAGTTCTCCTTCCATCACCATATATTTGATTCCCTCTTCATCCTTTTCTTTTTTACTAACCAGTGTTATACCAACAAATTTAATAAAAAAAGTAAAAGGTTAGGCCATGGTCTGGGTTGCAATACCCCAGCCAACTCCTGCCCAGAGCCATGGGGGTCTGACCCCTACCCAGCAGAGACCTGGGGGCATGGCTCCCTCATCTAGGATTTTAAAAGACGGAGGCCTCTGGAGCTACAGCCATGTGACCCAGGCAGAAGGCTGCAGCAAGGGGCAGGCCACCACGAGGGCAATGCCCAGTGGATCTGTGATGGTGGGATTGCTTTGAGACTCCAGACTGGTAGAGATATCAGCATGCAACTCCAGCACTGGAGGGCCACGGGCATGGAACTTTGACCCATGCAAGTTGCCACATGCACTTTTCCTCAGAATGAATTAGACCTTGAGTCTCACCCATATCTGACTTAGGTGATATTTAGATGAATCTTTGGACTTTATACTTTTGAGTTGATGCTGTGATGAGCTAAGACTTTAGGGGCTGTTGAGAAGAGAGAGGAGCACTCCACACTCCAACAGTGAACTCAGCCTAGAACTCTGAATGAATCACATATGTTTATGGAAGTTTCCAAACAGCCCAGATACAGCTAAGAGTATTATAACTGAACGTAGATTTCAGCTGCAACAAATTCACAAAGGCCAGAGTTTGTATTTGAATTCCATTGTATGTGTGTGTTGTGTTTATTTGGTTTTTGATATCTTGTAGAAATACAGATTCTGTTATGTTCCTCCAAAGATTGGATGTGTGGGTGTGTTTTCTAATTATATATAATTATTATCAGCATAAACAATGATGTTTCCTAATTAGTACACAAGATTATTTTCTAGCCTGTTTTCTAGACTATGTGAGTTATTGTTTCCTGCTGTTATTACTGAAAGCATTCTTCTAAAGTTTCTGATTTTAACAAATATTTCAATGTTTTGTTTTTTAGGGTAATTATTATTATTATTATTATTATTTTAATATATTTTTATTTTTTTATTTTTGACAGGGAGAGAGAGAGATACAGAGATAGAGAGAGAACTGAACTGGGGGAGCTCCCAGTTCAGCACATGGTTCCGCACAGGCCGGGGCCGGGATTCGATCCCCAGTCCCAGGCGCTGCAAAGTGAGCGCCTAACCCACTGAACCATCCTGGCCTCCCCATTATTTTTGAATCTTATAGAATGTAATATTCTATTTCTAGACTATCATTATTATATTCCAAAGACAATTCATTAGGAGAGCTGATCTTGGTTGAATAACATTATAAAGTTTATTGTTATTAACGTGAATTTTTACCTTTAATTTGTTGAAATCATAGATAAATATTCTGATATGTAGCTGTGTGGCTAAATTGTACTCTGATAATAAATTCTGCTTGATATCAGTAAGTTACATCTTATTTGTAAAAAATGTGCAGGCTTCTTAATATTCAGGAAATTACATTTGTTTTGATTCATTTTTATTGACTGTATTGAGTAATAATTTTCCTAAAGTAAAATTCACATATTTTAATTGTGCAGTTTGATGGATTTGGAAGAATTAATATACCAGAACTGTCATTCAAGTTTAAAACTTTTCTATCATATAAAATTCCCTAAAACTTTTCATGGTAAATTACTGACTTGCAGTCCATATTTAGGCATTATTATTTGATTTCCATCATAGATAAGTATATAAACTTAGTATAAATGCATGTAAAGAGAATTTCAAGGTAGTGGTCTTGGCTTATTTTATTCAGCATATTGCTCTTAAAAGTCAGGCATAGTTTTCACACGTCAGTATTTTATATTTTCTTAATTGTTGTTAGGATTCCATTACATGAACATACCACAGCTTAGGTATCCCTTTGACGTTGATGGGTTTTTTTTTTTTTCAACTCAACTACTAAAAATACAGGTGCTGTAATTATGTATAAATTTACATGGACAAATGTTTTTATTTCTTTTGACAAATATCTAGGAGTGTAATTCCCTAGCCATATCTACCAAACTAATTTCCGGTGTATTTGTATTGTTGTATACTTACTCTTTCAAAGATAAGAGCTCTAATTGCCCAATATTCAGGCAAACAGTCAGTATATCAGTATTTTACATTTTAGCCAGTGACAATTTATGCTTAACATTTATTTGTTTACTAGTCATTCATGTGTAATATACATTCTTTTTCATAGTGTTTGTTCAAGTTTTTCACTCATTCTTCTTAAATTTTAAATACCTTAATATTTAATCATGAAAGTTCTTAATTCTGAACATAGGTCTTTTTACAGAGAGAGAGAGAGAGAGAGAGAGAGAGAGAGAGAGAGAGAGAGAGAGATTATTTCATTCTTGACTGTGGTTTGCCTTTCTGATTTTTGTTTGATTGTTTTACTTTTTATTTTTCAAGTGCAGTCTATCATTTTGTATGTTTCACTTGAACAGCATAGTGGTTAGAAATTTTTTTAATTTACAGAGTGATCCTACAGACTAATATGTTTTTAGCATCTTAGGTTGCTTCCACATTTGGCTCTTGTCTAGCATTATATTAAACGTAGGGGTGCATGTATATTTTCAAATTATTGTTTTGTATTTCTTTGGATGAATACCCAGGAGTCTTAGGTCGTCCTATTTTTTAATTTTTTGAGGAACCTACATACTGTTTCCATAGTGGCTGCACCAATATGCGATTCCACCAATAGTGTATATAGAGTTCCCTTTTCTCCACCTCCTTGCCAACACTTGCTTGTTGATTTATTGATGGTGGCCATTCTGACAGGTATGAATAGAAATCTCATTGTGGTTTTAATTTGCCTTTATTTGATGATTAGTGACATTGAACATCTTTTCATCTGTCTGTTGGCCATCTCTGTGTCCTCAATGGAGAAATGAGTATTCTGCCCCTCCCCCCTTTATTTTTACATTTCAGTTGTTTTGGATATTTTGGTGTTGAGTCTTATGCATTCTTTAGAAATTTTAGATATTAACCACTAATGAGATATACCATTAGCAAATATCTTTTCCCATTCAGTAGGTTGTCATTTTGTTTTGTTGAAGGTTCCCATTGCTTTGTTAAAACATTTAATTTGATGTAGTTCCATTTGTTGATTATTTATTTTGTTTCCCTTGTCCAAGGAGATATATAAGAAAAAAATATTCATACTACAATGTCAGAGAGTTTACTGCCTATGTTTACTTATGAGTTTTATGATTTTGGGTCTGCCATTTAAGTCTTGAGTCTATTTTGAGTTTATTCTTATATATGGTGTAAGAAAGTGGTCTAGCTTTCTATTTTTGCATGTATCCGTTCTGTTTTTCCAACACCATTCACTTGAATTTCTATTATTTTAAGATTTATTTTATTGTTTTTGACAGAGAGAAAGACAGAGACAGAGGGAGACAGAGACAGAAAGAAAAGGGCCCAGAGCAATCTTGATATAGTTTCATTCCACACAGGTGGGCAGGGGCTATGCAGGGCAGAAACCAAGCTGGGAGCCTCCCACATGGTGGGCACACTCCTGTGAGCTGGAGGCCAAACCAGGGGACTCCCACATGGGAAGCTTGCCCTGGTAAGAACCAAACTGGGGGCCACACCTCATTTCTGCATATGGGTCCACATGAGCCTGGTCCGGAATTTGATCTTTGAACCCCTAGGCTGTAAAACGAGTGCTTAACCAGCTGAGCCATCCTCATATTCCCACTTCCTATTTTTTAAATAATATCTTTTGAAGAGCTGGTTGTTTTAATATTGACTATAATTTGATTTATTTCATTTATATGTTAATATTTTATTCTGTGTAAATAACCTTTGTCTACCCCAAGATAGTGAAGATTTTCTCCTATATTTCACTCTAGAGGTTTTAGAGTTTTTAGTTTTATGTTTGGAACCATAGTTTACCTTTTGATTACTTTTGTGTATGGTGTGAAGTAAAAGTAGAATTAAGGTACTTCTTTTCCACATGTCTATCCAACTGTTACACTTAAATATTTGTTGAAATTTCTGATCTATCTCTGGTGACTTCTGTAGGCCTTTTTTATGGACAGCTATTATATTTTGGTTTATTTTCTTAAATTTATTGGATTTTTATCATAATATCACTTCAAAAAAGTGATCTATCTCTTTTTTTTCTACAATTGTTTAAAAAATTACACTACACATTATCAACTTGTTCTCACATTCTGTTTATTGATACGTTGAAAATGTTAAATAAAAGTCTCTGGATATTTGTGTGGGAAGTTAAGCTTCAAGAATTTTGATTTCCACACTGTCTGAATATTTCACCACAGGTTTCTTCACTAATATTCAGAAGCTAAACAAATTTGCAGAGATTTTGGTTCACTCAGTAAATTTGACATCAATTTTTAGTTTAACACTGAATGTTAACGTGCTTTTGAATACATCACTGGCAGAGTCTATACTAATTACCAATGTTTAATTTTAATACTTATCTTGTCCTCCTTTAAATATATTCCCTCTTTAGAAATAAAAGGGTCTCAAAAAGTCGTCTGGGTTTTTAAATAACACGGAATGAATATAAGTTATTTTTCAAAGGTTAAAATAACCTATAACTCTTTGAATAGAGAAAACACAGATCATCTCTTTTGGTAATTGTTAAAGGTCATGATTTAATCCAGTGTCTCAACCTGAAAATAGGGAACAGCCACAAGACTATAGTTGAAGGTCATAACATCAGACTGAACTCAAAGTATATTAGAATAAATTCAATAATCATGGCATTTGTCTTTTGAAATTATGGGTTTCACCAAGTTCAAATTCATATTTGATGTGGATATTTTTAGAGAGATATGTATCTGAATCTTTTGAGGCAATTAAAATTAAATATAAATAAATTTAGAACATTAAAATCAAATTCACTCATTCTTAATATTTATGAATATTACCTTTGGCTTATGTGGTATAAAAAGCAGTTTTAGAATAAGTTGATTATTAAATAACAACTTAAACAACCTTCTTAATTAAAAAAATATTTTTTTCTTTCTCTATAATGTTTATTTTTTTCCAGATGAAATATTTGATTAATAGTTCTGTTAACAACTGTGCAGGGTGAAAACAAAACAATTCTAAATTTTAATGCTGTGGCATTGCCTTTCTCTCAACAAATCTAAAATGTTGGATTAAACTCAAGCTAAAACCTAAATTTTGTGTGCAAATTGTAACATTTTATGTTGTCACTATAGAATTCACTAGACAAAGATTTAGATTTTAAAATCAATAGTGAAATATGTTCTCAAAATGCTTCATGATTTGTTGTACTCGTAGGAGAAGGGATCCAATAATTTTACTGGTTTATTTTTATTTGTTTGTTTGTTTATTTGATAAACCCTGTGAGATGAGTAGTTTTATAACTTTTCAAAATGTCAAAATATGTTTAGATTAATTGTTAAACTTACCATATAAATTAGAAATAGATAATAACTAAGAGAGAGATCTTCTTGGCTTTTCTTACCTGACTTACCCTATAGTACTCTATCCCTTAAATGATCTACCTCAATGACTGGATTCAGAGACTCAGTAGTGCTGAAAGTATGGTCAAAGGTGCAGAATAGAATGGCTTGTGTAAGGTTAATTTAAAACTAAATGTAGGGGAAAAAGACATAATGAGATTCTATTCTCCAAAATTTAAGAGAGATAAAGAAGAAGGCAATGCAAGGTAAAATTATTTACTTCCTTTTTAATCCGCATAATCTCACCTAAAAACTAGCACTTTAGAAATATGATGATTACTATAAATAGGAAAAACCTATAGCTGGACAGTTTTGTTCATTTTATTGCTAATAGGAAGGAATACAGTTTGTAGTTTCCAAGTTAGAGGATTGTTTGTAGTTGTCAATCATGTGGTTGGGGGAGGCGGAAGGGAGAGGAAAAACAAGTAATGTCTATGATATGTTAGAAACTACTCTATATTCTCAAAAAAAGTATCAGTCTTAACTGATTCATTGCATGTTTCATAGAATTTTATTTAAATTATAATAGTTTATTCTCACAATTTTCAGTGGAAGAAATTGAGCCTCAAAGGAATCGATATTTCAAAGTCCACATAGCTTGCAAGTGGAAATATTATTGTTAAGTTCAGTCATATTTTTCCCAAACTTTTCATTGTGGGATTGGAGAGACCAAACACAAAAACTTTCACAGGGAAGGTAGGAAGCAAATTCTTACAACAGAATGAAGTGGCTCTAATTATATGCTGAAGTTTTCCATCTCTTCTAATGGCTCCATTGGCATCATCTTTCCTATTGTGTGCAGATATGTTTGTTGTGGTTTGAAATTGGGTGTTTTTTTTAAATAAATCTATTGGGGAGTGAGGTTGCTATGACATAATTACATCTTGGTTCAAATGTACTACTATGAGGTAGATTTGATGCATTGCGTTCTTATCTTGCTTTTGACTTTTAATTCCTAAATTATTTATAGAAAGATTTGTATATTTTTTCTTTTGATCTCTTGAAGGGCCCTAAGTAGTAAGAATTGCCAATAAAATATAGTAACATTTGCCAAAATTAGCAATAATTAGGACAAAATTGAATATCAATCATGTAAAAACTAGGACCCACAGTTAAAAAAAAAAAAAAGTAAAAAGAAAAAAATGATGTCATAATAAGCCATGTGTTAAAATTAGCAAGAACTTAAACTCTTATATAGTTATATAGTTGACATAAATTATATTTGCCTGAGATGTATGGTTATATGCTTATTTTATTGGAAAAATAGTAATTATTTACCAGAGAAGGTAAATTCTGTTGTCCTTATGATTGTTGTTTTTTTTTTTATTCTTAGCTTTTTGTTTACACCTCTCTTTCCACTCACATAGACAGAGAATTTTTACTTGTTAAACCTGACGAGACTGCAAACTACCTGTAGAAAGACTTTATAGTCATTTCAAATTCCAAAATTAACTTGAGGTTCAATACACCAGTTCTTTCATTTACCTAAACTATAGCAAACCAACATTAAATTCTGTGAAATAAATTTTAATATATGTTTGATATTCTTTGTAAATGTAAAATAAAAATACATTATGTTGTTTTTTAATTAACATTTTATGATATTCCTAGTACAGCTTACCTCCATATAGTTATAACTTCATGTGACCTATGATAGAATTTATAGTCCCTATTTTCATACTCCTATAGCAATATCCACATGAGTGGGCAAATTATTTTAGCTAAGCAACACAAGCTTCTTTCCTAAATTACCTGGGGGCTCTTCCTCAGACAGACACTCCAAAATACCATAGTGAGATATTTTGTCAATATACAGTTTCATCCTACTATCATTGCTTCATAAACATGGAAGGCTATATCTACTCTATTCTCTCCCCTCTCTTTCTTACTTTTCCTAAAAACATAACATGATTTGAAAGAAACAAAAATTTAAGAGTGGTGGGTAAATTTCAGTTCACTTTTTTGTTTTAAAAGACTTATTTTATTGTTTTTTGACAGAGAGAGAGAGACCGAGAAAAGGAGGAGGGCCCAAAGCAGTCTCCATAGTTGACAGCATTAGTTTTCCATATAGTTTCACTCCACAGGTGGGCAGAGGGCTGCACAGGGCAGGACCTGGGCCGGGAGCCTCCTGCATAGGCCCCAGCAAGAACTGAACTGGGGGCACACCCCAGTTCAGCATATGGACCTGCCTGGGTCAGGGCTGGGATTCGATCCTCAGGCTCCAGGGTTGCAAAGCAAGCACTTAACCCGCTGAGCCATCCCAGCTTCCCCATAAGTTCAATTTTTGCTGTGTAGAAACATTAATGGTCATCAGAGGCAGTACTATCTTCATATGGGCTTGCTCTAAGGTGGTAAAAGCGACAACTTCAGAGTATTTACACATAGTATTGTCCCAGAAAGATTATGTTTTCTCTATTACAACCAAAAGAACTAATATTCTGCACAGGAATACCAATATGTTTCTAGCATTCTAAAGAGCTCTTAATCCCTTATTAACTTTTGAGCCTCTACAAATGTCCTAACAAAACTAATTAAGCTGCCATATGCTGATAAATAGAGACAAACTGACCTGCAGTAGATTATTAAACTACTCAGTAAACAGAACAATACCAGAAAACAAAGAACATGCATTACCTAATATTGCAAATTCCATATCAAATAAAAATATTTACTTGGCCTAACAACTTTGAAAAACAGTCTAAAATTCTGGAGCCCTCATAGTAAAATGCAAGGTGATGCTCTAGAGAAATATAAAGAAGCCAAATAGAAATACAATTAGTAAGATTTCAGATGTCACAAAGAATAGGGATAAGAGCTTGGTCCAGGAAGCAGAAGCCATGGATTTCTCCAGTCTCTGACATTTCTCTGTTGTATGACCTTGGATCTTTTATTGATGTGGAAACTTCCACATCAGTAAAATTAGAATCAAATCAATACCTACTTCATATGATTTTTATGAAGAATAAATAAATACTTTTTAAGCAATTGAGTGGGGGTGGCACATAGTAAGTACTGTGTAAGTATTAATATATTTTACATAAAAATTATTTTAAAAATGTATTGTAGCACTTCAAGTGCACACTTTCATAGATACTTCCATTTGCCCTTTGTATGAGAAAAGCATTTCACAAACTAAATTAGAAGGTGACTGTGCAGCTGTGAGTGATTAAGCTGCTTTCTGAGCTCTGATGGAAAGTCAGGATTGAGATATATGGGAGAACCTAGTGTTCTCGCAGACAACAATAAGAGGTGAAATAGCAATGTCTTTCTTTCTAATGAGAACACACTGAGGATTTTTAAAGTACACAAGTCCTATTAAAATTAATTTGATGTCATAGTGATCTCTTTGAATAGAACTGCCATTGAAAAATCCTGGCACATGTTCCTAGATCAAGCTTGTCCGACCCACGGCATGTGGGTTGAATGTGGCCCAGAATGGCTTTGAATGCAGCCCAATACAAATTCATAAACTTTCTCAAAACATTATGAGATTTTTGCAATTTTTTTTGGTTCCTCAGCTATCATTAGTGTCAGTGTATTTTATCTGTGGCTCAAGATAATTCTTCCAGTGTGGCCCAGGGAAGCCAAAAGGTTGTCCACCTTTTCTCTTGATCAATTTTATATGATGAGGGCACTTGGAGGCCACTCATTCGCTTTAGTTGTTCATCCATCCATCCATCCATCCATCCATCCATCCATCCACCCATCCATCCATCCGTCCCCACATTTATTTAACTGTCACCAACAAACACATACCCCATAATACATAAATCATTATTGTAATCAGAATACTTGAATGGACTGTGTATGCTGTCCCTATGGGAGATGATGTAGGACAAATAGATTCGAATATTTATTATAAACATATGACTAAGGGAGTCACAGGCAAGCAGTCTCTTTGAAAGGAAGTGTTTTTACTAGGTAAATGGTGTGATAAGACAGTACCTTGGTGTGGTTGTTTTAGGAAAAAGCAAATTAGTAAAATGAACATAAATATACATACCGATTATACCTATCTACATATTTATTTTATTTTATTGTTTGATTATGACCTCACAGATGTAGATGTAACCATAGCCAATATTTGACAATATATTTGTACTTTATTTAATTTCCTTACATATAGTTTTTAAATAATATAGTATCCGTGAACAGAGATAGTGCAAAGAAGACTATATAAAAAAAGTAGCCAAGACATGAGAGTACTAACCTAATCACTACAGCAGCATCCAAAGTGTAACTTTAGGCAAATTACTTCAAATATAAGAGTTAAGTTAAATCAAATATCTCCCAGTGTCATGTATTTCAATGATTTTGATGAATTAGTAATGCTATTCCTATGGATACAGGTCAGTAATTTAAAATGCAGTTTAAACACTGCTTTAAAAATCACAAAGTGAATTGTTAACCCAAGTCTGTATGCTTTAGTTATCAGAAAAGTAATTCAAAGTTGGAAATGTATACATGTATATTAAAAGCCTTTACTTTCAATCATGTGTTTTTTTAAGAATTTTAGTGTATCATCTTGTATTATCTTGACTTTTCACCAAAATATTGTGTTTTAGCAATGACTCAAACTGACATCACAGAATTGCCTCTCATGAGAAATTAGTTATCCAACAAATGTGTCTTAATATAAATTTGTGCCAGATGAATGTAGTGCTTTTTTATTTTTACTTTAAATAGGAAAACAAAAAAAAAAGAAGGAAAAAAAAAAGATGCTCCTGCAGATGTTACATCAAGAGCTAAAATAAACAACTCTTTATGAAACATACAAAAATTCAAATGATAAAGTATTTACATTACTTCTGAGACAGTATACATATTTAATAAGTGACAAAAAACTAACTTGGAAATTTAAAACACTCTCAATATTTAGCTATTTGAACATTTAGAAAGATGACATATTCTTTGAATACATATTGATATACCTGTATATGTTCTAGATGTGAATATTTTCTTTTTTTTTTTTACTTTGAGTATCCTAAATTTTCAGACATGTCTGCTTTATATAAAAAATTCAATGCATCAACTATGTCTAGTAAATTGATCAAAATAGACTTCTCATACAAGGAAGATCAATTATTCATTGTTAAAATAATTAGTAATACATATGACCTGATCAGAGCAATTTAAAACCAAACTATGTGATTATTTCTCCTGGGACGATAGGTAAAAGGAGTAGTTGGTATGAGCTGGGCCCTTTTTGGTAGAACTCAACTGGGATTGTTCTTGCATTTGAGGTTGGTTGGCAGTAGACTATGGCTGACTGCTTAGAATGGCCTCAGCTAGGAAACTGAGTGGGCTCTTTCCATGTATCCTTCATGTTCTTACAGCACTGTAGCCGTATTCTCAGGGTTGTGATAGGGATTCAAGTGGGAGCTAGTCCAGACATGCAACAAGGAGAAAGAGGACACATGCACATGTTTCTCAAGTTTCTGCTGGTCTCATGCTAGTAATATCCAGTTAGCCAAAGCAAATCATATAGCCGAGTCTAGAGTCAGAATGGGAAGACATTAAAAGTTACAGTATTAGGATACAGGGAGAACTTAATTGTCACTATTAATGTTATATAGTAGATAATCTGAAGTTTACTGTGGATAATAAGAATTTTCAGAGATAACTTGTACTCTAGCAAACTCAATTAAACTCATTTTAGCTTCTTTATCAATATAAATATAAATTGTAGTCATAGTCATTTTGTATTTTTCATTATAAAATTATTGATTAATTTTAAGAAAACAAAATTTCATAAATTCACATTCACAATGTTGAAAATATACTATTTTAATAATTTTCTTCTACATATATGTGATTACATGTTAAAGCAAAATTGAGAATGTCTGTCATGCTACTACATACAGCCTTTATATGTATATAATTCATTTGTATGCACATAGTAATTATATATACACATATAATATTATATATCATATAAATATATATGTGAATATACATATGTACATGTACACATGTGCACACACCAGGCATCTCTCTCTCTCTCTCACACACACACACATTATATATATATATATAAAATCCTTATCACAAACATTTCTCCACATATTAATAATATTGAAACTTTTAAAAATTCAAAACCATATTTGTTAATATGTTTAGTTAATATTATATTATATATAACATATATATATGTTATACATAGCACACACACAGACACACACACATATATATATATATCATATTATATATAACATATAACATGTTATATTTGTTAACGTATTTTGGGGGATATTAAAGTATTCCTAATTTTAAGCTATTATTAACAAGGCTATATTATACATGCCAATACATAGATATCTTATAGTTCAAATTTTTTCAATATGATACCCTAGAGGTTGGATTGTTGTATCAAAAATATCAATGTTGATACATTTTTTAAACATATTTTATATTGCCCATGAGAATGCACTTACTGTTTATTCTTCTATCAACCATATCTGAAAATACACACTTCACTCTCAACAAAAGCTTGGTAAAACAGGTGATTTGGGGTTGTTGTTTGTTTATTTGTTTTTTCAATTGTTATGATGGAGTATAATATTTACCAAATAATAGTTTTTGTCAAATTATTTACCCATTCTCTGCTTCAGTTTCCTCATATAAAAGATTGGTATGGCTCTTTTTACTTCATAGAGCAGTTTGGTGAGGATTAAAAATAGTAAAAATTATAAATTGCTAAGCATATTTTCAGGTACAAAGCAAGTAATCAAAGGTATGTGGTATTTTTTATCATTGACAGTATTACATATTGATTTTATTTGTTTCACATTAGACATTCAAGCATTTCAAATATTTTTCTATTAGGATGTTTCTAATTTTTTTACCAACATATTAGAGCTCTTAATACTAAGCATATCAATTAGTTGCCATATTTAAAACAGTGATTTTTTCCAATGTAGCACTTATTTTGTTTGTGGTGTTATGTGCAGAACTTAAAATGTTTGTGTCCAAATTTTTTTATTTTTTCATATATATATATATATATATATATATATATATATATATATTTTTTTTTTTTGTACTTGAAAGATCTTTGCCAAAAATAAGATACACTTATTATTATCATTGGTTAACTTTTTATGTCAAATTTTAAATTTATATATCTGGATTTCAGTACCTTGCAGGGGTACCATTTATTTACTAATTTTCATAGAGTTGTTGGGGGACTTATGTATTATTTCTTATAATGAGTCTAATACAACAGTGGCAAAAAAAAAAGAATTTCTCAGTGTACATTAGTTATAATCAGTGTACATTATCTATAGATTTGTAAAAGAAATAGCTGTAGATCAAGCCCTTATTCATTTCAAATGTTTCTTTTATAACATCCTAAATTATTTCACACAAAAAATTTTAGAAAATTATTACCCTAGAGAATTTAAAAAAATACCAATAGGGAGAATTGGTAGTGAATAAGAGGGTACAATCTATGGAACAATCTATTCAAGCTTGTGTTTCTCACAGGCCTTCACTTGTGGGCTGTTTCCTTGAATATCAGCGGATTCATTCAGTGAAATACTTGTGAAACTGTGGGTTTTACTTCTGGAGGGGAAAAAAAATTGACAAGTAGTCATTAGCATCTGAGAATTTACCTGACTGAGATGGTGCCTCAGCCTTTCAAGACT
>PVKE010024314.1:0-23906 GCA_004027555.1 Craseonycteris thonglongyai | reverse complement strand
AACTCCATAGGCTGAACTGCAGCATAACTGTAACCTCAGATAGCTCAGCAAGTAAAGGTTCTCGTCTCCCTGCGGGAGGCCCCCAGTTCAGTTCCTGCCCTGCACGGCCTCACCTGTGTGAAATGAAACCATATCACAACTAATTAACTATGGAGACTGCTTTGGACCCTCCCCATTTCATGTTCACACTCTCTCTCTCACCTTCTCTCAAACAATAAAATAAAATCTTCTTAAAACAATAAAAGAAAGAAATCCATGCCTATATGGTTAATCTATGACAAAGGAAGCAAGACTATACATTGGTGTAAAAACAGTCTATTTAATAAATGATACTGCAGGGAAGCCGGGATGGCTGAGTGGGTTAAGTGCTCACTTTGCAGCCCCAGGGACTGAGGATTGAATCCCGGCCCCAGCCCATGCGAACCCATATGCTGAACTGGGGAATGCCCCCAGTTCAGTTCTCACCGGAGTGAGAGCCCAGCCCAGTTCCTGCCCTGTGCAATCCCGCGCCCACCTGTAGAATGAAACTATGTGGAAAAACCAATGATGTGCAACTATAGAGACTGTTCCAGGCCCTCCCCCCTTCTCTCTGTCTCTGTCTCTGTCTCTCTCTGTCAAAAACAATAAAAATAAATCTTTAAAAATAAATAAATGATACTGGGGAAACTGGACAGATGCAAGTAAAAAAATAAAACTGAACTATCTTATTACTCCATTTACAAGAATAAATTCGGGAAAGCCAAGATGGGTGTGAAATGAGCGCTCACTTTGCAGCCCCGGGGACCAAGGATAGAGTCCCAGTCCTGGCCCATGTGGACCCATGTACTGAACTGGGGTGTGCCTCCTTTGTGGGAGGCCACCAGTTCAGTTCTTGACCCCTGATTCAGCCCTTGGTTCAAGGCACTGAGGGAGCATGCCTTACCTCCCAGGCAGGATGTCCCAGCCTAGTTCCCACCCTGTGCATCTCCTGCCCATCTGTGTGGAACAAAAACCACGTTGAAGGCTGATGACATACAACCAAGGAGACTGCTCTGGGCCTTCCCCCTTCTCTCTGTCTCTGTCTCTATCTCTATCAAAAACAATAAAACAAATCTTAAAAAAAAAAAAAAGAATAAACTCAAAATGGATTAAAGACTTAAATGTAAGACCAAAACCATAAAACTCTTAGGAGAAAACAAAGGCAGGAAACTCTCTGACATAACCCTTAATAATATGATTACTGATTATCTCACCAGACAACAGACACAAAAAAGAAAATTTACAAATGGGACTATATCGAACTAAAAGGTTTTTACACAGCAAAGAAAATCATCAACAAAACATAAAGACATCCTACTAAATGGGAGAAGATATTTGCCAATGTTATATCTGATAAGGGATTAATATCCAAAACTTATTTAAAAATTTATACAAGTCAACACCAGAAAAAACAAACAATCCAATTAAAAAATGAGCAGAGGACGTGAATATATATGGCCAATAAACATATATATGGCCAACAAACATATGAAAAGATGCTCAACATCACTAATAATCACAGAAATAAAAATTAAAAAACACAATGAGATATTATCTCACATCTGTCAAAATGGCCGTCATCTATAAATCAACAAGCAACAAGTATTGGCAAAGATGAGGAGAAAAGGAAATCCCTGAGCACCACTGGTGGGATTGTTAATTGATACAGCCACTATGGAAAACAGTATGAAGTTTCCCCAAAAGATTAAAACTAGAACTACCTTATGACCCAGCAATTCCACTCCTGGGTTTTATCCAAAGAAATCCAAAACACTAATTTGATAAGCAATATGTACCCTTATGTTCACTGCAGCACTATTTACAATAGCCAAGATATGGAAACAACCTAAATGCCCATCGGTAGATGAATGGATAAAGAAAGTGTGGTACATATACAAGGTCTAACAATGAAGTTTGTGGACTTGCCACCATGCACTAACATTAGCAGCATTGTACAAACGACTCATTAAGGTTTCATAACATTGGTATATCAGTGTCTCACAGCTGTGCTCATGTCAACATGTAGCAGTGTCTTGCTGAGTAGCATTCATCATCGTTGTTCTGTGTTTTTCTGTGCCATTGAAAGAATGTAGGAGCTTGAGTTGGAGCAACAACAAACATTAAATTTCTTGTTAAATTTGGCAAGAGTGGAAACAAAATCAGAGACATGTTAGTTCAAGTTTATAGGAATAATGCCATGAAGAAAACAGCAGTGTACAAATGGATTAAACGTTTTTCTGAGGGGAGAGAAAGTGTCACTGATGAAGATAGGTCAAGGCCACCAATAACAAGCAGAACTGCCGAAAACATTGCAAAAATTCATTGAATTGTGTCAAAATCGTCGACTGACTGTGAGAAGCATAGCAAACCAACTAAACATCCATAGAGAAACAGTTAGAAAATCATAACTGAAAATCTTGGCATAAGAAATGAGTGTGCATAAATGGTCCCAACGGAGCTCACCAATGAACAAAAGCAAAGGAAAGGTGAAGTTTGCCAAGACAATTTTGGAGAGGCAAGATGATGTTTTGGGCCATGTGATCACTGGTACCAATACAACCCTGAAACAAAGCATCCAAGTGCACAATGAAAGTCAGCCAATTCTCCACAACCAAAAAAGTTCCATCATCCCAAATCAAGAGTCAAAATGATGTTGCTAACCTTTTTTGATATCAGAGGGATTACTCATCATGAATTTGTACCAACTGGACAGTCAGCTAAGTTGACTATTTGGAAGTGCTGAAAAGACTACATGAAAAAGTTAGATGAAAGTGACCTGAACTTTTCATCAACAACTTATGGCCCTTGCATCACGACAATGCACCAGCTCACACGACATTGTCTGTGAAGGAGTTTTTAGCCAGTAAACAAATCATTATATTGGATCACCTGATTTGGCCCCCAGTGACTTTTTGCTTTATACAAAGATAAAGGAAATATTGAAAGAAAGACATTTTGATGACATTCAGGGCATCAAGGATAATTCAATGACAACTCTGATGGCCATTCCAGAGTTTCAAAATTGCTTTAAAGGTCTAAGTGTTGGCATCGGTGCATAGCTTCCCAAGGGGAGTACTTTGAAGGTGACAATAGTGATACTCAGCAATAAGGTATGTAGCACTTTTTCTAGGATGAGTTCCTTAACCTAATTATCAGACCTCTTATACAATGGAAAATAACTCCACCATAAAAAGAATGAAATCTTACATTTCATGACAACATGGGTAGACCTAGAGGGTATTGTGTTAAGTGAAATAAGTCAGACTAAAAAAGGCAAATACAGTAGACTATCCATTAACCAGAACTCAAGCAACAGGCAAAATCTCAAGCAGTTAACTGAGAGTTTACTGTACCATATGATCTTACTTATATGTGGAATCTAAAGAACAAAATGAATAAAACAAAGCAGACCCCATACAGAGAACAAACTGATGGTTACTAGATAGGAGAGGGGTTCGGGTGCTGGGTGAGAAATATGAAGGGATTAAGAAGTACAAATTTTTAGTCACAAAATAGTCAAGGGGCTGTCAAATACAGAATGAAAAATATAGCCAATAATATCATAAAAGCTATGTATAGTGCAGATAGGTATTAGACTTATCAAGAAATCACTATAAATTATAAAAATGTCTAACCCCTGTGCTGTACACCTGAAACTAACATGAAATAATACTTTTTTTTTTAATTGTCACAGGAATATATAGTACAGCATAAGAAATACAGTCAATAATATTGTAATAACTATGTACAGTGTCAGATGGGCAAAAGATTTATTGGGATTATTTGGGAGGTACATAAATGTCTAATCACTATGTTGTTTTGTACATCTGAAACTAATTAAAAATAAATAATTAGTAAACCTTTTTAAAAAAAGAAAAATAATTTGCAAAATATTCTAAAATCATCACCTAAACTTTCAAGGTAACATTAAGGTAAAAGAGCATAAACTGTTTTGGATAAATACATTTTGTTGGTTTACTGATTTCTTCTAGATAACTGCCCAGAGAAATCCACTGCTTACATATTGTGTTTCAGATTTCCCAAATAGTCTCATATACACTAAGATTTGTTGATCTGAGAACTAACAAATTATATGCCTACAATGTTAAATAATGGTTTACAAGGACCAACAAAATTCCAGGAAAATAGAGCATTAACTTTTGGAAAGGCCATCTAACATATCAAAGAATACAAAAATGAAAAAAAAAAAAATAAGGGAAACAAAACTGTAATTAAAGCAAATGAGAAATTTTGATGGAGACCTGGCATGGGAAGGAGGATGAGGATAGTGGCAGTCATAAAACAGACAACCTCCTATGTGCAAGTCACAGTTAAACACCCAAGGTCTTCTGAAGAATTTATGAACAACTAAAACTATTTTCTTTGATGACCCATCCAGCTTCTCAAGGACAGAATATCCTGATTGTTCTCTTCAATAGCTGCCAATTAATCAGCAGCTTAGCCAAAGAAAGGAAAACACACTCACACCATTTGCAAATATGTCTTTTTTTTTTTCTTCTCCTCCTCCCTCTTTCTCCTTTGATAAATTAAATCAATGTTTTATTAGTTTTTCTCATACATTATACAAGTAAACAGCTTGCTAATACTGCTTAATAAGTTGTTTCACCAAGACTCCCTTCCCTCTCTCCCTGTATCCTCACAAGAGAAAATTCTTAACCTCAAAAATATTTTCAAAAACTAAACAATCCTCATCTTCCATGTTATCTACCTGTTTCCAGACACAAAATTACTTCTTTAAACCTCACTCTCTGGATCCTATAAATAAACAAAGTAAAGTACATTCAACATTTATTTCCCTAACTTTATACTGATTCTAATTACAGTTCTAAGAAAACCATTTAATGTCCCTGTGTGACTCACAGAGACTAAGAGACTAAGGGTTACTATCTACCTCTACCAAAATCTCAGCTAATTATAAAATAAATGAAAAAGTAGGAAGGACACTTTACCTTTAATAGAAATATATAAAAATTTTATGTTTAAGTATTAGCTTTAAGAAGATAGAAACATTCAATGAGAAATTGTGACCCATTTTAATTCCTTTTGAATTGACAAACATAAGAATTTTGTTGAATTTAAAAGAATTAAATTTATTATGGATAGAATGATTTTCAAATGAGAGTGCCTAAAACATTCAGAAATGTGGATAATTGTTAATACTATTGTCTAAGAGTCAGCTAACACTCTATCATCCTTGAATTTTTTATCTCTTTTCCATATCTTTTTTCCTAACATGTACAAACACTAAAACTACCACAAAATAATAATAAATGCCAATATAACAATAAATATTCTAAAAGTCTTTTTCCTTGTTATATTAATGCTGGTTTTATACTAAATATAATAGAAAGGATTAGGTCCCAGGTTTCAAATCGATCTTTTTAAAATACCTGTCAAGTAAAATAACAGTTTTTTAAGTTTATATTTTCATGAAACAAGAAAACAACTAAGGAAAGCCGGATGGCACAGTGGGTTAAGTGCTCACTTTGCAGCCCCAGGGACTGAGGATCGAATCCCGGCCCCGGCCCGTGCGGACCCATATGCTGAACTGGGGAGTGCCCCCAGTTCAGTTCTCACTGGGGTGAGACCCTGGCCCAGTTCCTGCCCGGTGCAGCCCTGCGTCCACCTGTGGAATGAAACTATGTGGAAAAACCAATGATGTGCAACTATGGAGACTGTTCTGGGCCCTCCCCGTTCTGTGTGTGTGTGTGTGTGTGTGTGTGTGTGTGTGTGTGTGTGTGTGTCTCTGTCAAAAACAATAAAAAATAAAAAAAGAGAGGAAGGTATGAAGAGCAGGAGGAAATAAATAAAGGGAGAGAGGGACAAAAGGCAGGAAAGAAGGAAGAAATAGATGAAGAGAAGTTAATCAGCAATGCTCTAAGAACCTAGGTAAACTAGGCCTCTAGAGCCAGCTCTATGGACAACCCAGTATCTCTAAAAGCATGCCATACTAAATCACCCAAATAAGCACCTGGACTTCCCCTAACTCTCCCTCTTCTTTTAATGCCCTCCAATTGCCAGGTACTCGGCTAAGCACTTTATTTACATTTTTCATTGACTCCTCATAGCAACCCTGCAAGGTGGTGTAATACCTACTTATGGATGAGAAAGCTGAAAACTAACAACCCAAAATGATAATTTTTTTAAAGTATTCTTTCTTAGAATGAAGCAGATAGGAAACTAAATACAAAAATACTAAGCTCAGAAACCTCTACCAGATCTTTAACATGATCTGACTACAAAAGACTTAGATAACAGAACAGAAGTCAACACAATTTTCCCTGAAGGGCTAAATAATAGTAAATATTTTAGGCTTTGTGGTTCATTTGATTCACAACTACTCCATGCTACCATTACATCACCCCAGCAGCCATTGACAATATGCAAATGAATGAGCATGGCTGTGCTCCAATAAAAATTTACCAAAACAGGCAGCTTTTGATCCATAGTTTGCCAACATTGATTTAGAGAGTAAGCTTTTTTATAATCAAGTTATTCAATCACCCAACAATGTGATTTTTAGTAGAGCCAAGAGCAGGCAAGCCACAGACATCTCTTTTGGTGTCAAAGGAGCTATCTCAGTAGAAATTTACCTTCTCATCCTAACTTGGCTAGTTTTTAAAAACAATAAAAAGTACACTTTCCAGGATATTTCACTGGAACTCAGTTAGCATGTCTTGCTTAGATTTGATATACCAGGAGTAATATCAGTGTCTATTAAACAGAAACATCAAAGCTTATGAGTACACTAATTAAAGCGTATTGTACTTTGAATTGGCACAGCTACTGAACCAGTAATATAATCATAGCTACAAAAATTAGCTTACACATTTTCAAGTCTAGAATTCAATAATGTTCAAAAGATACCAAATAAACTTCATTTGTTTGTCATAATTTACTCCATTATTTTAAATAGGCTCCTAATTTAAGCATGTAAGTTGTCTTTCAATTTTAATTTTCAAAGAGACAGTTTTATACTATAGGAAAATAAATGAGCAGGGTAGAGGCTATAAATAAATATATGCACTGGATGTCTAACTAGCTAAGTTTTATTGTTCCTTTCTACCTCACTCCTCCTAAAATAATTATATTTAGTAAAGAAAGCTCAAGTTAGGATTTTCCTTATCTTTAATTTCAGCCAGGTTCAAAAGAATAATTACTACAAAAGCCTCACTAAATACACAACATATAAAGAAAATAATAAGTAGCAAAAATAACTATAAACTTACTATTGTAAAGTATGACTGCCATCTTGAATGTCACCATAATCTAATACATTAGTACCTGTTATACTTTTTTCTTTTTTTCTAATTTTTTTCAATTACATTTGACATACAAATATTATATTAGTTTCAGATATACAACATAGTGATGAGACATTTATATAACTTACAAAATCATCACCCAGATAAATCTGGTACCCACCTGACACCATATATAGTTAATACAATTTATTGACTATATGCCCCATGCTGTTCTTTACATCCTGTGACTCCTCTATAACTATGAATTTGTACTTCTTAATCTCTTCCCCTTTTTCACCCATACCTTTAATCCTCCTCCACCTGGCAATCATCTGTATATATGGGTTTGTGTCTGTTCGTTTTTTTGTTGTGTTGATCATTTATTTTGTTTAGATTCCACATACAAGTGGAATCATATGGCATTTGTCTTTCTCTGCCTGACTTACTACACTCAGCACAATATTCTCTAGGTCCAACCAGGTTGTTGCAGATGGCAAGGTTTCATTCTTTTTCATGGCTGAGTAATATTCCATTGCATATATGTACCACCTCTTTTTCTATGCATTCAATATTATTTTATATTAAATTTAGGTGTACAGCATAGTAGTTATTTACATAAGTTACGAACTGATCCCCATGACTAGTCTAATACCCACCTGGCACTATACATAGTTGTTACTATATCATTCCCTATGCTTTACTTTATATACCCATGACTGTTTTATAACTACCAATTTGTACTTCTTAATCCCTTTACCTTGTCATCCTGCCCCCAACCCCTTTCCAACTATCACCCCAACAAATCTCATACCCATCTGATACCATACATAGTTATCACAATATTATTGACTATATTCCTTATGCTGTACCCTACATCCCCATTAGTACTTTGTAACAATCAATTTGTACTTCTTAATCCCTCTTCCCTTTTTTTCACCCATACCCCCAACCTCCCTCCCAGTAGGCAACCACCCAAATGTTTTCCAGTAGCTAATATTATACTCTTATTTTCTGATTCTCCTTCAAAGTCTAGTGGGTAACATAAAACAAGACAAATCAAACCCCAGGTACTATTTAGATTTTTGGATTTGTTTCTTTATAATTCATCATACCCTGTGAAAGCTGTAAAAGATGACAGAATTATTCAGAGTGATCATATTATTTCATTACTACTTGAAAGCTACATTTGAAAGCCTACAAATCCTATTTTTGTGTTGGATTTCAAAGGCACTAACAACAGTTTTAATACTACTTTGTTCTTCCAACAGAATTTATGTTAAAGAAGATTGTAAAGCTTCATGACATGTTCCTTGTATCCATGTCAACTGCTAATAGAACCCATCAAAACAACATCTTAGAGTACTCCCACCCCACTATTTTTAAGTAAACAATCATTTAGGAATAAGACTTAGCTAAGACCTTCCCTTAGAAATATCTAGTTAAGAATCCCATGAGTCTCTGCACATTATATTCAATTTAATCTTGGACTGGCAATTGGGACTTGTTCAATTTAGAGTTGAGTCAAGCCTCGTCTTTCTTCTCTGTGTGCCTAGCTTTAAATCAAGCTGCCATTCTTAAGAATTTCAGTCTCTTAGTAGATAAAAATATGTGTTTCTTAATTCTATTAGCTAAGATTAAATAACAATCTGATTGTTAGAAGAACCAATGGTTAGAGAAGTTGATAAGAAAACAATGTCCTACTCTTTATCAAAGGACCGTCTAAATCTTCAAGTTCAATAGAGAAAGAAAATGGAAGAACAAGGGCAATATAAAGGAATAAGTCACCTGGCTGGATGGAGCACAGAGATGAGCTCATGAACCATAGAAAAGAATCTCAAATAATAAACTAATTGCTTGCAAAAGAGTTGAGAAAGTAAAACTGAAAGAGAAGTACAGACTTCAAAGTAAAAACTATTTTAAGTGCAAAAAGAAACCTACAAGATCATCTTAGTCTTCTGTCTACTTTTTAGTGATGAAGAAACAGGATCAGAGATGTCAGAGCTAGGCCTAGGATCCAAATCTCTCTCAGCATATCAGAAAGTCTAACAGCTAACAATCATTGGCCACTCATCCTCTCTGTTTCACTCCACTTCAGACACAATGCTCCCTGCACTGTCTTTAACACACCAGGTATACACCTGCTTTAAGGACTTCTATAGCTGTTGTTCCTTCAACCACGAGTTTTGTCCCCCCATGCACCCTGGCTTTCTCCATCACTTCCTTCAAGTCTTAGTTCAAACATCACCATGCTCTGAGGCCTTCGCTGGCCAACCTATCTAAAATTGTAACTCCCTCATCATTATACTGAATATTGCCCTTCATGCCTTTTCTTTCTTTTTGCCCCATATCAATATTTAACATATATATTTACTTATTTATCTTATTCATTGTGTCTCCCCCACTATAATGTTAATTCTATTAAGGTAAGGACTTTTGTATATTTTGTTCACTACTATACCTAGACCCTATAACAGTAGGCAATCATAGAAATATTCTATTCCATTCCAAGAAATTCTGATTCAATAGTTCTGGGCTGGGGTCCAACAAACTGCATTTGTAATACTCTAGATAGGGTGTAAGATGACCACAGTGTAAAAAATAGTAAAATAGATAATACAGGAAAGAGAGAGATGAAAATTAGCTATTAGGGCCCCAGTCCTGGGACCAGCAAGATCATTGTAACAATAATCTCAGTATTTGATAGTAACATTGAAGAGATGCATTTTTTTTTTTTAATTATAAAAAGTACCATTAGTTAACATTTTCCCATATGGGTGAACAGTCAATTACATATTGCATGAGATATATGTATTCAAAAAAATTATTCATTGTATATCTGAAATTCAAATTAAACTGAATGGGTATGCTATATTTTTATTTGCTAAATCTAGCAACCTTACCCCAGCACCTCTTCTGAACAGTGCAGTTAGAATGACTGAGTTGAAACATAAGTGAGATCACGTCTGCTCAAAAACCTTTCATTGCCACCCTGCATTTCGCTCATGTAAAAGTACTTATAACAATTTATCAGACTCCACTTAACCTATCTATCTTCCCCACAGCCCTACTTCACAACCTGTAAATTTTCAGCACCTATTACTCCAGTCCACCTCTTACTCCAGAAGCTACTGTGGCCTCCTTACTATTCCTTGGATAGTAAGCTAGACAAGCTCCCAACTATTAGCCTTTGAACTGGCTGGCTGTTCCTTTTACCTGACACAATCTTTCCTCAGGCAGTCACATAGACTACTCTCTCATCTCCTTCAAGTCCCTGTCAGATTTCAGTGAACCTACCCTATTCTCAATTGCAAACCCACCTTCCCCCTTATCCCAGACTACTTTTATCATGAACATACTCTGTAAATTACTTAATTTGGGTGTTTATTATCTATTTATTATAAACTCCATTAAGGGTAGGTGCTTCCTAAGGACCTAAATCAGTAAATATTTCTTGAATGAATGAAATAAATAAATATTTATTTCATTAAATAAATATTTCTTGAATGAATGAATGAATGAATGAGTGAATGAATCTCCATTTGTTCCTCTGTAGAGGACCAGTCACCATATGATCCATAAGGTTTCATGAAATTCCCTCTCTTAATACTTCTATACTACATTTTAAATACGTAATAAGGTTAAAAATTAAACATTTGCAAGGCTAAAAATATTCTGGTGTTAATGGGTCATAAATAATAAATAATAAAGTTTTCAAAATCAGAGAAAAATTAAAAAGCCTTCTACAGTAATGCAGAAAATGAAGAAAAAGATTCTTCTAGACCAGGGGGGTCCAAACTTTTGGCTTCCCTAGGCCGCACTGGAAGAAGAATTGCTTTGGGTCACACACAATGTCTACTAACACTAATGATAGCTCATGAACTAAAAAAAACTCAATGTTTTAAGAAAGTTCACAAATTTGTGTTAGGCAGCATTCGAAGCTGTCCTGAGCTGTATGCAGCCCACATGCCACAGGTTGGACAAGCTCATTCTAGACACTAACCCTTAAAAATAATAGTCATTTTATTTGTGACATCAACCAGCCACTTTTTTGCCAGACCTACAAACCTGACAAAACAAGAACCTTTTCCAAATCAGATAAAGTACTGCAGCAAAAGCACTGAAAACAAACACCAATTCCTTCAGAATGTGCTTAACTAAACTGCAATGCAAGAAACAGCGTTTACAATTCTGACAGCAGCTCTTCCAAAGAAAAGCAATGCAGCAATCACAGGAATCAGATGTGAACAGAGTACGTGATCTACCCTTCAGACTCAAAATCATAGGGAGCCAAGCAGCTGCTTTTAAAACCCACGCCTTCATATGCACTCTACTCTGTTTCTCTCAATGACCCTTCCAACATTGCCCTGCTGAGGATTAAAGGCCCTTTTTATTCCTCAAAGAGAAGTAATGAGGGAGATAATTACTGAGGAAAAAAATTGAAAGAGGAAAAATGAATTGAGAGAGCCAAGTTAGGGAGGAGTTGGGAAGAATAGTTAAAAAAAAAAAAAAAAAGATAGATTGTTCTATGAGAAAGATCTGGATAACTACTTATCAGACAGAATCAGATCATAAAACTCAAAGGATGTACAAAAGTTTTGCTACCAATCTGTTATAAATGAAATGAAACTAGGGAAGAATATACTAAATGCAAAATAAATGTAACTGTAATCTTTCTAACTTTTAACCAAATTCAGCAACTTCCATTAACTAAATAAGAGAATGAACTACTGGCAGCAAACTGCACTTTACCAAAAGAAATTTAAAAGGTAGGCCAAAGGGCACTGAGGAGGAAACACTCAACCAATAGCTTCTTGGGAGCTATTCAAAACAAAATTGCTACTGCTTCTAATTGGAAATCTCAAAGCATGTTGTGCATAATGATTTCTACCTAAAACCACACAGAAAATAGAAAGGAAGATCAGTTTGGGGCTTTTTACCTTATCTTATAAACGTTTTTTTATTTGTTGGTTTTTCTTTTTTTGTTTTTGTTTTATTGTATTGGGTGAGTATGATCATGTGTCTAGGTGCTTATGGAGGAGAAGAAAGGAAGAGCAAATAAGGAAAAATTCCTAATACAAGGCTGGCATTAGGATCTACTTTAACACACTTCTACCTCTCTGTTGCAAAAGTAATTAAAAATAAAAATAAAAACCCACTGCCTTATCTTTCATTTTAACATGTGACGTTAAGTTCTTATTCAGCACACTGAATTAGTCTTATAAAAAACACCATAGAGGTAAACACACATATCTCAAGCCAATTAATACTATTAATAGACATTAGTGACTATCCATTAGTAAATGTAACTATATTTTCTATAAAACGTATGAACCTTAAGGATTTAGATAATCTTCTCAATGACAGATGGCACCCCAGATCAGTAGTGAAATAAACAACCATACTATATTCAAATATATACATAACTATACAACAAATTACAAACAAAGTTCAAAAACTGAAAAACCTGCAAAGGTACCACTGTGATCATCACCTACAAAACGATGTTATAAAAATATAATTTCCTTGGGAAGCCAAGATGGCTCAGCAGGTTAAGCACTCGCTTTGCAGCCCTGGGGTCTAAGAATCGAATCCTGGCCCCGGCCTGTACAGACTCATATGCTAAACTGGGATGGGCCCCAGTTCAGTTCTCGTCGGAGCAAGCTTTCCATGTGGGAGGCCCCCAGTTCAGCTCCCAGCTCATGGGGGCAGCCTCCCATGCAGCAGGTCCCCAGCCTGATTCCAGCCATGCGTGGCCTCCGCCTACCTGGGTGGAACCAAACCATGTGAAAAAAACTGATGATGTACAACTATGGAGATCGCTCTGGGCCTTCCCCCTTCTCTCTGTCTCTGTCTCTCTCTGTCAAAATAATAAAATAAATCTTTTTTAAAAATCATTATATAAACCCAGATAAGTTATATTTATGTAATTAAATTTCAATTAAATAACTATTGCATTATACAATATATTTTTAAATATCTCAATGACCCCTTGAAGCAATATTTTTAAGGGTCAATAATAGATTTTTTTCAAAATATTAACACATTTAAGGTTCATGACCAGTTAATCTATTAAATCTATTGCCAAGTAGCAAACATTTTTTTTGATAAATGAAAATCAATGTTACTTAATACCATATGAATCACATAAGTGATTACCATTTTTAGGATTGTTTTTTAAATAGCTAACACATTAAAGGCATAGTAGAATGCATGAAAAAGTAACCTATAATATGCATCACTAAATAGATGGGCAATTGCAGGTAAGTTACTAACTTCACCAAACCTCAGTTTTCTTACCTGTAAATATTAAGAAGATACCTACCTTACAGGATATTTTTGAGATTATAGAGCAGTGTGAATTTTTTGAAACTTAAAGAATAGCTAACAATCATATAGTACTATATGCCATACACTCCCTAGACACTTTACATATGCTATTTTATCTAATCCTTGTAACAAGCTTATGAGGTACGCAGGTGTATAATATGAAGAAACCAAGGCATAGAAAGCTAAGTAATGTGCCTAAAATCAGGCAGCTAAACATGCAGAAATAGGCATGGGAATCCAGGCAACATGCCTTCAGACTCCATTGGCAACCACTACAATATACTGCTTCTCTCCAATGAGACAAACTAAGTCAAATTCCTAGTGCAAAGTGTCTTTTCTCCCTTCAACCAAGGCCTTTTTAAGCACTGAGACAGAAAAAATAAGCATTTATTCTCAATGAGTAGTCATTTACCACACACAACCATCCAAAATAACATGATTAACCCAGGCAACTACATAACATAAGCTTCAAGACTAACAAAATGATCTTTAATGTGCACTGATTACCTTTATCTGATATTGTCTGGGATTTTTTGTTTGCTTGTTTGTTTAAAAAGAGCAAGAATCATGTCTAGTTTAAGTTTTTATATAACATCACTGTAGAAAATAACCTCTATTAAATATTAAGCAACATATTCACAGAAATTGGATTTAGGGTTTTTGGTATATTGGCCAAATTTTAAGTTATACAGGGTAGTCCAAAGGTAGGCATACAGTATAGTTTATTTGCATTTTTATTACACTGTTTATTACATTTAGATTTAACACTGTTTAATTTTATAAGTGCTCAAAATGTCTTCCATCAATGTTGCAACATTCCTCAAACCTGTCCAGTACACTGCTGACACATAGCACAACACAAATTCTGGTCTGTTGTGATGATTTTCATTGATTCAACTGTATGCCTACTTTTGTGCCACCCTATAAATTACACAGAAGAGATAAATTCAAAAATGCAGTTAAGATTCATATGCTCAAGATAGAAGATATCTGACTGAGCAAAAAGGAAATCTATTGATTGCAATGAATAAGAAGAGAATCAATTTATTATATTCTGCTTTTTATTTTTTTGTTGTATCTGTATAGGTATCTGTGTTTCTTTGCTAAATCAAATGCACAGTACTTAGTAGAGGCTAATACATACTTTATAGCCAGTTACTACTGAATCCTTACTATCTGGTACTCATTACACTACAGACACATTACATATATTTCACAATAGCTCTGTAAAGTAGCTGCTATTATTACTAATTATTATTATTACACATCTCACAGATGAGGGACCTGAGTTCTGAGAGGTCATGTGCTTGCCCAAGTTCACACAGTTAATAAGAGTTGGGATTCAAATTCAGGTTTGCCTGAAACCAAAGTTCACACTTTTCCTACCAAATATACCCAAACCTATCTGTGTATCAGAATTACTCGGGGAGCTTGTTAACAAAATTGATGGTCAAATCCCAGACCTAAAAATATCAATTCCCAGAGATTCTGATTTATTTTACAAGTTCCCCAGGTGGTTCTTATGCAGCTGGCACTGGACCTAGGAGTAACACTTAAAAACCACCATACTATCTCCACCTGCCTCCTCCATGTTAATTTTAGTGATTAGAAGGTAGGATTACAGGGTCCCAGGCATCAAGTTTTAAATTCAATAAGTATTATTAATAGAGTAAGGGCCCTATTCCACTTTAGTTTGGGAAATACATTTTAATAAATGGCATCACCTTCTTTTCCCAAATCCTGGAGTCATCTTGAATTCTTCCTTTCCTTCTAATCCCTCTTAAATTTGTGTCTTCCTTTGCCTTTTTACTACTAGAGGATATTAGCATCTGTGGACACTACTGGTTGCCACCCACTGATAATCTCTATCCCGACTCCTCTCCAAAGGCATAGCTCACCTCCCACTATCAAGGTGGAAAATGTCAGATTCTTTCCACTTTCCCAGCCTCTCTGGCAGCTAAATCAGAATCATGAAATCCAATCCTAGTCAATGAACCTAGGGGAGTGCCTGGTGAAAATTTTCTTCCCTACTGAAAAAGCAATAAAAGATCACACCCTTTTTCTTTCTCTTTGTGTTTGAGACTGCCACCTTGCAATCATAGGATTAAGTCCAGAAAAATGCGGAAATGCCACCCCAGAGCCCTGTTATAGTTGGACTGTTTTTTAAACCAACTCTAACCTCCAGGTTTCTTTTATGTGAAATAATAAACCTCTATTTTTAAGTCAATTTTAGTTGATAAGTTAATTCTTACTCTAGCTACTATAACAGCCTCCCTCACCTCTAATCTGTCTCTAATTTTTCCTTCAACATCACTATAAGTCTTAATTTTAAAAAGCACAGGTTTATCATGAGCTGTACAACATAGTAGAAAGCTTTCTAATGTACCCCATTGATTACAGGACAAAATCCAAACTCCTTCACTTATGCATCCAGTCTATCTTCAGCTAGATTCCCCACAAACTCTCTTGTCCCAATATGTCAGACATTAAAGCTATCCAGACTACTCCTCATTCCAAACAACTTAAAATAAATTTCCTGCTACTTTGACTTTGCTCAGTTAGTTCCTTAATCTATAATTCGCTTCTTTTCTGACATTTTTCTACCTGCCAAATTCAACCTAGTCTTCAAATTGTTGACTCTGCTTAAAATTGGAATTAATTTCTCTCCACTCTGCTATTAACATATTCTGCTTATACCCACCAATTGCTGCACTTACCACATTCTTCCTTATAATAAATATTCTATTATTATATATCTTATCATATGCAAATAAATGTGTATCTGTCTCCCCCTCAAGGCTGGAGGCATTTTGAAGGTAGTAGTATCCAGGAGTAACACACTATAGTCGGTGATGTCCTTAGATTGTTCAACTGAATTTGTCCATAATCATTTAGACATTCTCAACTATGGTGTTTAGGATCCAAAAGGAATTTTAAAAAATTGTACTTTAAAGGGAAAGAAAAACCATAAGAAAAATGTTTGCTGTATTTGTGAAAATTACTTTTGTGGAACCTCTAAACCTTGAAGTTAAGGTACAAAATAAAATATTTTAACTGTCAATTGCTAAATGAAAACCAGAAAGACAATATAAAGCCTCAGATGATACTTGAAATACTTACTTGATGTATATGTCAATTCATCACTACTCTCTTATGATTAAAATGACTTCTTATATTCTATGTTAACCAGTAAACTGTCCAGCTTCAATCTCATTATCATTTTTGTCTCATTATCATAGAAACACTGCTGGGAAATGCAATTCAAAAGCACAATGAGAAACCACTTCACACCCACAAGGGCAGAAAAGAAGTATTGGCAAAGAAGTGGATGTGGAAAAATTAGAATCTTTGTACACTGCTGGCAGAAATGTAAAATGGCATAGTCACTTTGAAAACCAATCTGGCAGTTCCTCAAATGGTTAAACACAGAATTGTCATATGACCCAGCAATTCCACCACTAGGTATAGCCCCAAGAGAATAACATATGTCCAAAGGAAAATTATACACAAATATTCATAGCAGAATTATTCATAATAACCAAAAAGTGGAAACAACACAAATGTCCATCAACTGGTGAAATGGATAAATAAAATGTGGTTACATATCTATACAATGAACTGTTTACTCAACAATAAAAAGAAATGAAGAACTGAAGCATGCTATGACATAGATAAACCTTGAAAGCATTATGCTAAGTGAAAGAAGCCAGCCACAAAAGACCACATATTGTATAATACCATTATATGAAATGTCCAAAACAGGCACAGAAAGTAAATCAGTCGTTACCTAGGACTGGGGTTCAGAGGATATTGAGGGATGATGGCTAAGAGGTACAGGATTTCATTTGGGGGTAGAAAATGGTGATGATTGGAGGATGCCAGTATAGGTCAACAGGTTGAGCACTTGCCTTGCAACCATAAGGTCCACGGATTGAGTCCTGGCCCTGGGCCTTGCAAATCCATATGTTAAACTGTGGTGATGAAGGTTCTTGCCTCTCATGAGGGAGGGCCCCAGTTAGGTTCCCACCCTGCACAGCCCCACATCCACTCATGTGTAATGGAACTATATCATAGCTAATGATGTAAACTATGGAGAATGCTCTGGGCCCTTCCCCCTTCTCTCTCTCTCTCTCTCTCTCTCTCTCTCTCTCTCTCTCTCTCTCTCACCTTCTCTCAAACACAATAGAATAAATCTCTTTCAAAAAAATAATAAAGTGGGGAAGCAGGGATGACTCAGTGGGTTGAGCACTTGAACTGCAGCCCTGAGGTCCAAGGATCAAGTCCTGGCCCTGGCCCTAGTCCATTCAGACCCACATGATGAACTGGAGTGTTCCTCCAGTTTGGCTCCTACTGGGGTGAGCTTGTCACGTTGGAGGTCCCTGGTTCAGCTCCTGCCCGAGGCGTGCCTCTCATGTGGGAGGCCCTCAGTTCGACCCCTGGCTCACCAGAATGCACATTCCACACAGGAGGCGTCCTGCCTGGTTCCCGCCTGGAATGGCCCAGTGCTCACCTGTGAAATGAAACTATGTTGAAAACGATCACTACAACTATGAAGACTGTTCTGGGTCCTTCCCCTTCTCTCTCTCTCTCTCTCTCTCTCTCTCTCTCTCTCTCTCTCTCTCTCTCTCTCTGTGTGTGTGTGTGTGTGTGTGTGTCTCTGTCAAAATCAATAAAATAAATCTTTTAAAACAATGGTGACAGATTCACAACTATGTGAACATACTAAGAACCACTGAACTGTATACTTTAAATAGATTAATTGTAAGGTATGTGAATTACATCTCAATAGAACCATTAAGAAAATAACTGCTAGGAAGGACTCCAGTCAATTATAACAATTATCAAGCCTTAAGCAAAGACATAGATTACTCATTAGTAGTTAAAAACAGTACAGACCAGGCATGTCCAATTTGTGGCGCAGGATGGCTTCGAATGTGGCTTAACACAAGTTCTTACAACATTCTGAGATTTTCTTGCCACCTTTTTTTAGCCCATCAGCTGTAGGTAGTGTTAGTGTATTTTATGTGTGACCCAAGACAATTCTTCCAATGTGGCCAAGGGAGGCCAACTTTGGATAGCGATAGTATAGACTAGAAAGTATCATGCTTTATTATCTTGACCAAAAGTTGACTGGAAAAGTTCAACACATTTGCTAAATTTTCACAATCAGAGGCAATTCTACTATCAAACTTTAAAATATGCATATTATGTTTCAAATGCATTGAGAAAATGTAGCTGACATCAACTCAGTTGTACAATCAAGAAATCTGGAATGGAGGTCATCCCGTTCTCCTCCCCCTCCTCTCTCATATCCAATCCATCATCAAGACCGATCAATTCTACTTCCTCCTTCAATTCCACTACCAATACCTCTAAGACATCGCCAGACTCTCCTGCTTAGATTACTACAATAGCCTACACGAGTCTCCTTCGCCCACTCTAACATCCCCTCCATTCTCCATGAAACAGTGAAGTAATTTTTAAACAAATTTGATTGTGTCTATCTCCTGCTTAAAATTGCTTCCCATTGCCCTTATGATAAATTCTAAAGTTCTAAAATTCTTGACACGGTCTCCAAGGCTGCCACTCTCCCTCTCACAATGAATACCATGTCACTGGCCTTCATTCAGTTGCTCCACCACCCCATGCTTTTTTCCATTCAGAGTTTTCTGGCACAAAAGTCCTTGCTCTTCCATGAATTTTCTTTCTAATGGGGGAGAGAAGAGAGGAGAAGACATGGAAAAAGAGGATAATAGATATAGGTAGATGATGGACAGATGGATGGATGGTAGATGATGGCAGATGATAGATATAGATAGATGATAGATGATAGATAGATAGAGAATTTAGAACTATAATTATTACCATTAAAAAAACTAATAAGAGGATGCTAGATGGCTCAGCAGGTTAAGTACCGTATTTTCCGGCGTATAAGTCCCTGCACCAGAGTCTGAGGATCGAAGCCCAACCCCGGCCCGTGTGGACCTATATGCTGAATTGGGTTGTGCTTCCCATGTCGGAAACCCCCAATTCAGACCCCAGCTCACAGGGGCATGCTTCCCACGTGGGAGGCCCCTGGCCCGGTTTCCGCCCTGTGTGTCCTCCGCCCACCTGTGTGGGACAAAACCATGTCAAAAACTGATGACAACAACTATCAAGACTGCTCTGGGCCCTCCCTCTTCTCTCTGTCTCTATCCCTCTGTCAAAACAATAAAATAAATCTTTTTTTTTTTTTAAAGATTTATTTATTGTTTTTAACAGAGAGAGAGATAGAGAGACAGAGACACAGAGAAAGGGGAGGGCCCAGAACAGTCTCCATAGTTGCACATCATTGGTTTTTCCACATGGTTTCATTCCACAGGTGGGCAGGGCTGCACAGGGCAGGAACTGGGCCAGGGTCTTACCCTGGTAAGAACTGAACTGGGGGCACTCCCCAGTTCAGCATGTGGGTCCGCACGGTCCAGGGCCGGGATTCGATCCTCGGTCCCCGGGGCTGTAAAGTGAGCGCCTAACCCACTGAGCCATCCCGGCTTCCCTGAAAATAAATCTTTAAAATATATATGGTGATGGAAGAGCTAATTCTGGGTGGTGAGCACATAATGCAATACATAGGTGATATAATATAGATTTGTACACCTGGAAACTATCTAATTGTTACCAACCAATGTCACCCCAATAAATTTAACAATAAAAAAATAAATAAAATTAAATAAATAAAACAGAGTAATGGGACAGAGAGTAATAGTGGCTGTAGAAAGGTAGATGTGGCTAATATTATACCCTCAAGGAAATCTTCCCTCAACTCTCAGGTTAGGATAAGTATAGCGGTTGTATACTCTCCTGACAACAGGATTTCTCCTTTGAGACATTTATCACAGATTTAAATAAACAACTTGGACTGTCATATTCACCACTATATCTAAAATATCTACCAGAGTGTCGGACATATAGCAGACAGTTAATAAATGTACTTTAAAAAAAATTACTTAGGTTCTCCACTTTCATAAACTGAGTCATAAAACCACAGGCTATGTGATATAACCAGCTAACCTATCCAACTCTGCCAGAGCCAAAACCAAGAGTCACCAAGAGACACAAGAGCGGTTACCTTTCCCACCCCCACTCCCAGCCTTGGCAATATCCTCTCTGCCACCTTTGATTTACTGCTGTCTACATCAAATTGCCTGCAATGTTTCATAAGGCACGCACTTAAACAACAGCTGGCTTCCATCTTCCCTATCTAATCATGTATAAAAATAAAACATCACTTATATTATCGCAATCCTTTCCATGGCAAATAAGAAAATGTTAAGAGCCCTAACTGAAAGACCTCAAGGAGAAGTAGCAGCTTTGCAGGGTACTTTGTCAAGTGCAGATGTTAGCTACTCAAGTTCCATTTATAGGACTTGTTCCCAAGCAAGTCTATTCTTTCCTGACTTCAATTTCCTCCCTTAAAAATGACATTTAGTTGACTTTCTAGATTTTCAAATTTCCCTTTTCATTACTTATAATATCTTTTAGTAACATGAAATCAAACCCCTTTCTTCTCCATTATAAAAACAATTTCTACTATCAGACTAATTTTGCAAAGATTTGGTGCTCAAAACATGTATTATTTATAATGGGGAAAATTCTTTTAAAAGAACTGATTTTCACAAGCTCTGTGATGTGACCATTGTAATGACAAAACTGGAAGCTAATTAAGCGGAATAATTCTCATTAAGTGGGAGAGAAACAAGTAACATTAAGATTTGGCTCTTAAGTACTTGGTCAAATGTCTATGAACCACACTGTCTAGGAAAAGGCCTACCATAGTATTGTTGCAAATATCCCTCTTATTCTAAATATGTCCTGAACTCCCAACTCACCCTACCAGAGCAATCTGATCCTTCTTTTGAAACTTAATCCTTTGAAAAAGAAGAGACCAGCAGTCTAACTAAAAAGCCTCTCTGTTTTTTTTTAAAAATGCACAAATGTACCCCAAAATGTCCTTCCCTTGGATGAGTGCCACCCTTACTCATGCACAGCTGGTGTTTGCTCACTAAAATACTCCATTCATAAACAAGCCTCCTCTACCCTATTCTCACTGACAGCTATTAATTTTCCAACTGTCCCTACCATAATAAAATTTTATGCTATGTAGCTTTTGAAAATAACCGTTCTAATCAATATCAAATTCATCCTGACACAATTATTTCTTTAATTTCTCAGAGAACTCCTAAAAGAACAAAGCTTACCACTATTTTAAGCCAAAGAAAGTAAGGGAATTGACTAATAAAAGAACAAGCAGACAACCACTTAAAACCAATGTGCTATACCAATTAGAACCAATGCCATTTAAAAACATTGCCAATATTTTAAACTCTCTATAGGTTTAGCAACTTATATAAATCTTATAAATCTTAGAATATGTATTCCTTTATCACAACCTTAAAATGCACTACTAGTTAACAGATTATTTTCTCAGATATATTTTGATTTCCCAGGTGATCTTACTCAGTTTTGTAACCTTAAATACCACCTTATTCTGATAACAACCAAATTTAAATCTCTATCTCTACCTTCTATGAGCTCTGGACTTAATCAACATACCTACTCAGATGTCTATTAAGTATTTTAAAGTTAACATGTGTAGGAAGTACTGATTTTGAATCCCAACCTCTCCTTTAGAAGTCTTTTCCATCTCAGGAAATATCACTACCATTTACACAGTTGCTTAAACCAAACCCAAGAAACCTAAAAAAAAATGAAATTCTGATATATGCAACAATATGGATGAATCTTAAAACCATTATGCTAGGTGACATAATCCAGACACAAAAGAACAATACTGTATGATTTCACCATATGAGGTACCTAGAATACCGGTAGTCAAATTCATAGAGAATGAAAGTAGAATGGTAGTTGCCATAGGCTGGGAATAGGAGAGAATGGGGAGTTACTGCTGAATGTATACATAGTTTCAGTTTGGAATGATAAAACAGTCTAGAGATGGACAGTGGTAATGGTTGTACAATAGTATAAATGTACTTAATGCCACTGAACTATTATGTAAACTAAAAATGGTTAAAATAAATGTTATGTTATGTAAATTATTTTATTATACAAAAAATAATAAATAAACAGGGAACTATCACTTTCCTTCACCATCCACATCTAATTCATCAGTAGGTCCTCCTGGCTCTATCTTCAAAATATTTTTGGAACCTAAGTACTTATTACTACCCCTACTCCATGACAGTCTAAGCTATCATTTTATCCTAAACTCCTGCATTAGCTACTAGCAAGTTTCCCTGCTTCCATTCTTATGCCCTTACAGTCCATGCTCTATAATGCATCTTGTAAGGAACAAATTGGATTATGTCACTACCCTGATCAAAAATCCACATCATACTAAGAAAAAAAGTCCAAATTTCCACCATGCTTATAAAGTTCTGCATGACATGCCCTGGCCTACCTCTCCCCTTATCGACTCTAGTCACACTGACTTTCCTGCTGTTCTTTAAGCAATCCAAGTTGAACTACCTCAGGGCTTTTGCTCTTCCTGTGGCCCAGTTTCTCAATTCATTTAGGTCTCTGCTCAAACACCTTCATAGAGCCCCTTCCTGACAACTCTATCTAAATAGCACCTCCCACCACTTTCTACTTCTTTACACTGCTTGATTATCTTTCATAACTCTTATCATTACCTAAAAGTATGTGTTTATTTATTATATCTCGTCTACTACCCCGTAAACTCCTTAAAATCAGGAACTTGGGCTTTTTTACCTTTGTGTATCTCTAGGACCCAAAACAGTGCCTAGCACATGGTAAGTACTCAGTAAATATCTAAATGAATGAATGAAAGTATCTCTATTTCTAATCACTGAATATTATATACCCCTCATTTTCATTTCATACCAAGAGACTTTATCAGACATTAAAGGAAATAATGTAATTTGAAATAACCTCAAGAAACATATGACCTCACTCATATGTGAAATATAAAACTGTAACAAATAAACAAAAACTCATGGACACAGTCAACAGTTTAGTGGTTCTCTGAGGGTAAGGAGGGAGGTGGGTAGGAAAGCTGGGGGAGGGGTGGTAGGGAGGGGACATCAAATATATGGTGATAGAAAGAGAGCTGATTCTGGGTGGTGAGCACATAATGCAATGTATAGACAAGTAATGTAGAATCATACACCTGCAAACAATGTAATTGTTATCAACCAATGTCACCCCAATAAATTTAACAATTAGAAAAAAAAAGAAATAACCAACAGGACATCTCAATCATCCAAGTTCCTGTTTTAC